>JAJOOS010003748.1:0-39993 GCA_029582725.1 Solanum chiquidenum
AGTTTTAGTTTTGTTGCTTTGAAAGTAGTTGTTTCAGCTTCAGCTACTCGAGTTTTAGATATTATTTTTGATTTCTCATCAAATGAATGACACAAAATTTAAGAAATTGATAAGGCAGGGATGCACTGCGCAAGAAACATGTTTTATTTCCAAGTTCCTTATATTTGTAATCTAAAGTTGACACTCTCCCATTCTATGTTTAAAGTGAGTGTATGTAATCTGTATTTTTCTATTTCATGTATGTACGATGTGACGTGCATGACAATCCACCACGAGGTAAGGATAAGATCTGGGTACACTCTACCCTTTTGTTCTTTAATAAATTGGTAAGCTTATATTTTGTCATCATATATGCAAAGGGGAACATAAACTCGTGTTTCTCCTTTTATTACTCCCACAGGTTTACTACTAGTCTTCTTCAACTAGTTTCTTTTATGTATACCATTTTTGTCAACTTGTTATTAATTTATTGGGTGAAATGACTTTTATACCCCTCCCACCGACCCGAGTATAGTGGTAGAGTTGGAAATTCTAACTGGTGGGAAAAAAAATACAAGAATGTCACATGTCGTCTATTTATTGGATCGATCAATTCCCTGCTACGTCCTTATTCCCCCATAACTTTTTTCCTATTTGTACAATGTAATTCTCTAACGAGGGAAATTCGATTGAACCCCTCTCGAATCATATATCTCTCCCTCTCTAGGGTGGATGTTGGATCCACAAAATAACATAAATCGTGAATTCGGTAACTTTTATTGAGATTGTTAATTTATCAAGAAATCCATTAAATATCTATAAATACCCAATTATGAACCCAATTGTTGATATATAATATTACTTGAGTCCATTATAATAATCCATAACTTCAAATTCTGAATCTGTTGCCACTCCCCGACCCTGAAGAAACTCATAACTTCAAATTTTGAATCCATTTGTCACTCCATGTCCCTGAAAATTGCACTTCCCTTGAGTCCAACATATAAACGTAATCCATAACTTTAAATTCTGAATCCGCTTCTAACACTTCCTGAGTTCATTTCGAAGTGTGATTCAAGTTGTTCAACCAACAACTTTATTTTAGCCTGAACCCTAAACCCTAAAACCATAAACCATAAACCCTTAACCCTAAAATCCAAACCCTAAACCCCAAACCCCAAACCTCAAAGCCCAAACCTAAAACCCAAACCCTAAAACCTTGAACCTTAAACCCAAACCCTGAACCTAAACCCCTAAACCCTAAAAATCCTTAATTTTTAACCCTAATCCCTAAACCTTGAACCCTGAATCATGAACCCAGAACTCTAAATCTTAAACCTAAAACCTTGAAAGATGAACTTTAAACCCTAAATTATATACCTTGAACCCTAAACACTAGATATTAATCATAAACCATGAACCCTAGAGCCTAGACCTAAATAATGAACCCCGAGCCCTAACCTGAACTCTGAACCCTAAAATTTCATCCATTGATCTTAATTATATTGGTAAAATATCAAATTAATAATAATGATATACAATTTTATACTTTTTACATTATTCGATGCTATTAATCCTTTTATATACATATTTACTTAACTAAAATTGTCACAAAATGTATGTATTTTTTAAAATTTAAAAATTCAAATCGAAGAAATTCAATAGGGTACCTTTTTTTGAATTTGTTGTTGCTTTATTTTGTTTCAAAATTTTAGCTTGAAATTATCATGCTATGTTCAATATTATGACATCATTTGAATTGAGTTCTAATATATATATATATATATATATAAAAGAGAACCCTAGGCCCGCTTACGTGGCGCTACCACAGACCATGATTCTCTTTTAATTTATTTATTTTCAAAACTAGCATTTCAATTCATGAAAAGTTGTGACTTTTATTAAAAGTTGTGTCTTTTATGAAAAGTTGTGACTTTTATTAAAAGTTGGGTCTTTTATGAAACGTTGTGATTTTTATTAAAAGTTGGGACTTTTATGAAAAGTTGTGACTTTTATGAAGAGTTACGACTTTTATGAAATGTTGAAACATTTATGAAAGGTTGTGACCTTTCTGAAGAGTAGTGATTTTTCCAAAGAGTTGTGACCTTTCCGGTAAGGCACAATAAGCATTTGTTCACACTACCCGTTGCTGTCTATAAATAGAGTATCCTCTCATTTTAAAACAACGAAAATTTGAAACTTCTTCTTCTTCTACACAATTAAATATTCTTGTACTTTGCTCCTGTTGAGTGGCTTACTGACACCATTGTTTTTGTATCAATACGTTGGTGAATAAAATCGTTCCATCCTTAGAGGATCTAATTTTTTAAACCTCGGGTATTAGAGGGGAATAGTTTTCTTTAGGTGACAATGTTAATTCAGTGGACTCGACCTTTCTATTTCATTCTATTTTTACATATTCTGGTATATTTTTTTGCAGTCATTAATTTATGCTTATGATATTAATTGTTGTTTTTGAGTACATATTTTAAACTCTGTTGTTTATGTTTCTGCAAAGTTATTGTCTCCGATTATATTGAAAATGCATATATATAGTAGGTATATTCATTGTGTAAAAAATAATTATTGTACTCAGTTCTAAGAATTCACGTTTTGATATTCTATATAAAATTCTATAACTTAAAAGTACTATATATAAGCTTACATATTATCTATTTTTACATAGATATGAAGTTTCGCACTTATCAATTGAAGAAATTCATCATGCAAGTTCAAAAGTTATAATTGTTTTCATGTTCAAGTGTAATTTCTTTTTTGAATCTGCTAACAATTTTTTGAATTTTTTCCTGAGACATATTATCACAATTGTATAATCTATGCAACTTAAATGTGTTCTTTTTCTTACGAAATGCCTTTGTATAAATATTCTTATTTTCTTCTTTATTTTCCTTTTAATGTTGATTAAACAATCAATGATTATTTCGTAAACAATTCATTCATTAGAGGTTCCAGAGTTATGTGATAATGACAAATAATCAAATTCATGCTAGAGTATTGCTAATATTTTTTAAAAACCTATTTTTTTCATTATTTTTAATGTATGAATATTAGTAAAGAATTATTTGCAAGTTCAATGTAATTATTATTTATGACCACGCGAAGCACAAGCAAATTACCTAGTATTCTATATAATTAAATCAATTTAATGCGATTACCAATTTCAACTAGTAATGGTTATATTATTTTTAAATGTATTTATTATAAATATTAAAGAGCCAGCACGTTTCAGCTTCACAATTTTAAACTCCGGCTCAAGTTCAAGCCTAGCTATAATTTGATCAGATACAAGAACTGAAAACCCAAAGAGGAAAACTAAAGCTGATACAAGCTTCAATGGTAAGTAGAAAGCAATTTTCCATTCGCTTCATGAAAAAATATATACAAGTAAAAACTTTAACATTAAATCAAAGGCTCTGACATGCTACGTATAACATCTGAGAGGTCCACTTAATTTCATGTATCTACGAACCAGGTGAAGCACACTTGGAGATCCACTTAGTATCTCAACTGGCGTGGACTCGAGAGATGATAAAAATAACAAAATAGTTAATAAAACAAAGAGAAAAATGTGTTTGGAGGAACAGCAATTAGGCGAAGAGATTAATATGCACAAATACCAAAAACAGTACCTTGTACGCATTGATGAAGAAAATTCCCGCCGATCTATTAACCATTAGGTGAAAATGAGGTATCTAGTTATGTTAAAGTATGAAGGAGGTTCATGTAAGTAACCTTAAAAACAAAGCTTCCAAGTAGAAGGATCTATCCTTGCGAGATTTTAAATTCTGACCCAAGAACAGTTCACTAAATGGCATAGATCACAATTTCATAATAATGGGGCCGATACAGGATTGGAAAAAATGGCTTAGTTCAATCTGGACCTCTCCAGAGCTATGCTCACTCCGAACAAGATCTATCATTAATGGGAACAACTGAGAAATGTACTTCCTAAAAGAATCCGTTTGCCAACTGCACAGAATGCGTAGTACTGACAGAACCAACGGAGTCCTTGCTACCAGTTCTTCCTTCTTGGCTGATCCCAAGGGAAGATTCCACTGGTATATTGCCTTATCATCTGGTTTCTTCTTGACAGAGTTCAAACCAGCACATTCCAAGTATACACGTAGAATTTCTTCACATACACCCACAAGTTTTGGTTCTATATTCTTCTCTTCGACGAATGATGGATTGCTCACAAGCAGCCCATGCAAGAAATTGAGGTAATTTTGGTAGGACTCATTTTCAAAAAATACCAGCGGAGGTTCTGGTATCTCAAGGATAGAACATGCTTTTTGCAGCTCCACCTGTACAACTTTCTCAGATTTCAATTGCTGAGCATGAGAAGTGATAGCTGAATAGATTCCGAGGAGGACATTGACAGTATCAGCTGATATCGATTGCCGACACATCTTGTAGAGATCAGATGAAACCTGTACATCGAAAATTAGCAGCATAATGAATAAGAAGCAAAGTGAATCATGTTGTTCTCTAATTTGATGATGCCAACAGTGTATTTAACATAACTCTTCTGTAAACAGTTAGTTCATCCTACTTTAATTTGTTAACTGCTCTATTGTTCAAGAACTTATAGAAAGTACCAGAACATGGAAACTCTTAAAATACCTGTCCAAACAGTTCATAGATAAAGAAAGGAAGCTAAGAATTAGCCCAAGGTTAATGCATGAACTATGTTTATTCCTATTTTATAACTTTCAATCATGATATTGTCACACCTACTGGCTGGCAATGTAGAGGAAATGGATTGTGGTGTCCTTATATTGACTTTGGCAATTAAGGGTCAATGTCCATTTATTCACTTGGTATCAAAACACAGACCCATCGATCCCATTAGTGACTCAACCCCGAACTAGATTATCTTTTATACTGGTTTTCTCATCTTTCCATATTTAATAAGCGCATTAAGACTGGTAGTTCTCATTCTGCATGTTTTTGCTAAGTCAGAGTTTCTGAAGAAACAAGGACAGGCTACCTAGAAAATGCAGAGCAGAGAATAAGAATTATCACAGCACAAAGAAACATGCCCATGTGCATCCGTTTTTTCAACCCTTCAAAGGATCAACGTGCATCTTATCTTAATGAATAATATTCTATCCATAATAATTGACCATGGAAACAACACCAAATAAGGTGACAAACAAGTATACACAGAGCCGCCATATGCAGTGAATAGGGAAAGGTGCACGAAGAACCTGTATGATGCGCAACTGAGCTGCTATATGGTCCTTCATCCTTGAAACAACATATCCCGCAGTACGCAGGTTGTCATCCTCTGATTCATCATATACCAATCCAGCCCCAGAAGATGTTTCCATATCATTTTCGGACTGACTAGTAGATATCTCAATGTTATCCATTGTTCTCAAAAGCTTCAGAAAATTGGGTAGAGTGGAATATGAAGCTTCTTTCAGAGCTAGAAAGATAACTTCCCATTCCTCTTCACAGAATTTGCCTCTCAAATCACCTGCCAACCGCATTACAGAAGCTACCCCAGTGGCTGCAGGATCCTTGCCAGAACCTTGTATGAATCCTACCATTATAGAGACTACACTAGGCAATTCAGACCTCACGATATCAAAGAAATTAACAAATAAATCCACCAAACATTGAGCTGCCACCACAGAAGTTTCAGAGTCCCATAAGCATCCATCTGGTGGTGTTATGTATCTGGATATAAATGACTGGCCATATTTCACTTCAGCTTCTGGGCTACCATTTACTGGACTGAATATTGGGTAGATTACAGACTTGAAGACATTAATCCAGAATAGGCGTGGGAAGAGATGGCCGTGGTCCTTCAAGATGTTGAACAGAACTTCCAATGCACTCTTTCTAATAGCTGATCGAGGATCTGAGGTCAGTCTTGATAACCCTGAAACAGTTTGGAACTCCCCAGTAAATATAAATGGGGATAATTACTATAACAGAAAACTGCCACTTCTGATATTCCAGTTAGAAGGTTATTATATCTAGACGTCCATATAACTTAGAATTTACATGTGCAGTCCACAATTTTTTAAAATTCATTTACAGTTCAGAATATTCTCATAATCAAATTTCCTTGGGTCCTCCAGTCTTAAAGGTGTGAGGATTATGCAGAAAGGAGGTGAACTAATTTGACTTAGAAAATTGGTCATTCCACAAAAGTGTAAGGACACCCTGCTGTATTAGTTACTGCATGATACAACTCGTCAGGATTCACTGATAAGAATGGTTTAATGTTTCCAGAAAGGTAGAAGTATGGAAAAAGAAAAGCAACAACATACCTGTGAGCAGAGGCTCCCAGAATGACATATAGTCATCCTTATCTGTGAAGATTAGCCCATCTGAAGCTTCTTTTTCGGCCACTGGAATGGATGAATCATTATTTTTGTTTTTCTCGTTGCTAACAAGGCCCCCTTCTGCAAGTTTGACAGCACAGAAACGGAGAAAAGCAATAGCGTTGAGGCTGACATCACTGTTGAATCTGCTGTTTGTGAAGGTGATGAGGCATCTAACACAATCCGTAAAAGTCAATGTTTCAGTCTCGGTGATATAACGAAAATATTCGCGTACGATCTTTTCCATGGTTTCAAAGGCAAGCAACACAATATTCTTCCTTTCATCCGCAGCAGCAGCTGTAAAAACCTGCAAAGGTGTGTATAAAGGCCTATCACATCCCAGGTTCCGTTTCAGTACCAACCAAAAGACAACTATATGGTTAAATATTACTCCCTCTGTCCCAATTTATGTCACACCCTTCCTTTTTGGTCTATCCCAAAAAGAATGTCACCTTTCCACAATTAGAAGCAAGTCAACTTAAAAAACCCCTTTTACCTTTAATGAAATGAAATATAGCCACACAAATATCTAAGATTTATTTTAGACCACAAGCCTCTAAAGTCTAATTTTTTTAAGATGAGAGTAGTGTGTGTGCAAACCTTACCCCTACCTTGGGAGGTAGAGCGGTGCTCAAGAAAAAACTTTTTAAAGCAGTTTGAAAAGAAGAGGAAATTCTATTGGTACCAATACTCTAGTTATCAGCAGCTGCTAATGATAAAGAAAAAAGAGTGTAAGAACTTGAACTAAGGATGTGATAATTACCATAAAAACACTCTTCCACCCAGATTTTACATTATTGACACGACTCAGAACCATTTGAGAAATACAACGAACTATCAACTCCCTGATTTCAGCAGAATTACTTTTCTGCATAACAATAACAAATGGTCTCAAAAATTCATTCTGAAAGTTGTAGTTCGCCAGTTCCTCTCGTTCTAAAAACTTCATAGCAAGTTGTCGTAATGAGTCCATAACAAAAATTGCAACTGAAAGATTTTCTGACAAACCAACAGCCACAAAGAACTCTGAAAGAACACTCCATATGTGGGACCACACTAATCTGATACGGTTCATGTTATAGTGCCTGCAAAATCAAGATCATACTTTCATCATATTCAAATTCTAAATTTTCTGTCTTTGTGAGGTATAATTTGATGAGTTCACAGACAGAATCTTACGCAACTTCAACAATTTTTGTAAGGCTAAATACACGGGGATCTGTTGGAGACTGTAGTTCTGACATTGAAACTTTGCAAAGGGCCTTGACAAAAGCTACTATTGCTTCACTGTTCAGCCTTTGGCTATGAGCAAATATGTGATTTAGTTCAAAGTTGCCGATCTGATCGAGTAAGTTCAAGTTTGAAATGAAGTTATTTATCTGTTCTGGAGTCACCAATGCTGGAGAGTTAGCTCCAACAGCTGCACTGTCATATGAACCCCCTCGAACAACAGCAGCAACAGTTGGATTCTGGAGTGTCCCTTTTTTCTTCAGAGATGGAAATCCAGCTGACTTCAATGTTTTTTCCTCAGATTCAGAGCCCGAGGTAGTAAAAAAGGAGGAATCAGATGGTGCTCCCTCCCCCAGCAACTGCAGATGCTCAAATCGAGATAGACATGTCAATATATGCTCCCACGCTTCATGAAGATGATTCCCATCTTCAATGGCAATCGACATCATTGTCTGCATGAGAATTAAAAGGATGTTATTCTGCATGGTTTCAGATTAGTAGAAAAGCTTTTGATTGAGTTGACCATGAATTTTATAGTTGAGGAATAGTTTCTTGTTTCTGGTTTCTTTGTAGTGCACCAAAGAGTCCCTCTACCTTTTGGTGTATGTTTGTACATGGGAGTTCTTCCCACATCAATAAAAAAAAAATCTTTATTAAAAAAAGGTAAACGGTGTGCATTTATTTTCATGAAGACTCTTCATCTGCAGCAGGTTTATCACTGTCTGGGCATAAGATTGTAAATGACATGACAGAAATCAAGGAAATGGAAATTACTTTCATTGTATCAACATTTTTTTGTTTCATATCGGCCGCACAATGAAGATTAGTGAACTTTGCCATAGAGGTGACAAAAGCATCTTTCTGCGTCTGCATACCCATCACAGCTGTAATATGCACAGCATGCCTGAACCCTAGCAAACATTGAGAAGTGGCATTCTTATCATCACTCTGGTCTAGGGTGACACTGAAAGCAGCAATCATGGGACCCCAGCAGACTTCTACCATAAATCTCAATATAGCTGGATCTGCAATGACATAATAGACAGACCTGCAACAGGATAAGATACAAGTTTATCTGTATTTATTCACCTAAAAGAGAAAATCCGTGATACGAACACACATGAGGCCAGCTTGACATTATGTATAACTAAACCCTATCTATGCACACAATTTTCACAGTTCTACACACTGCAGCAATTCATCGAAATGAAAAACTAATTTATCAGCAGATGATAAAGAAAGAATCAGAATCCTATCATCATACAATCAGTACATATGAAAAGTAGATTCATAAGCCAATACGTAGAACTGAATCATACTCAGATTTTCCAGATTTTACTTTAAACTGCTCTTGAATATGCCTCACGAGAACTCCATTTGCACCCAGTGGTTTTTCCTCTCTCTGCTTCCATACTAGATTCAGTATACCATCCAAGCCCAACAGCTTATTAAGACTGTTCCCCTGCTTGTTTTGTGGCACGGAAGAATCTGCTTTCATCTTTATCTCGTTTCTCACAATTTGGTCATAAAGAGCACCCAAATAATCTTCAGGTAAATCCTTCCCGTCGTCGATCCCCCGATTGTTCCGGATAAAATCAGCTTTTGTCATCTAAATGGAGAAATACAATAGTTAAAAGTCAAAAAAGAAGCAAATACCAATCCCACTATTTTACAAGTATCATCTACGTGCATAACAAAGTTAAGATGACTTGGTGCATAGACTTAATATGAACGCTAAGACAGGCAAAAAATTACACTCTCCAACCAGTAATACTGGACAGGGTTGGTCATCTGTGTTTACGCAGCAGAATCACTGACCAACGATGGAAGATTTTCATCAGTCTCAGGACAATGCCTAGCAAAATTGTTGACACTCTTTCTAGCTGGGAGGAAGCTAGGATTGGGGCAAGGTATAGAAGCTACTGGAGGACCATTCCAGCTTGCATTTGGTGGACCTCCTAGAAACAAAGGAACTCCAAATGTTTTGAGGACAGAAGTAGCACCTTACATAAGATTAAAACAGATTGTACTTTGCTTCTCTGTTCCTGGTGTTCAAAGAGTTCCCCTGTAGATGCAGAATCAATCCTAGAAGTTTTATACTTTTGTTAGGATTGTTCACTTTCTTAGCTGTCAGTTTTTACATTTTCTTCGTAAAGGGCAATTTCAGTACTACCGAAGCATTGGTCTATAATACAAAGTTGTTACCTATTAAAAAAAAACATTTTGTTTAAAAAGTAAAAACATATTTTAAATTATACATTGTATACTAATATGTAACATATCAAACTAACATCTAACAAGAAATAATCCCTATATTACTGTTAGAATGGTAGAATTCTACAACTATGAGAAACACTTCAGAGAGATTCCCAGGATACCTTATCTTTCACCATGCTATTATGTGCATCTGTATTGAGCATTATCACAGAGTAAGCAAGCACATAAGCTGTATCTGCGCTGGTAAAAGAGTTAGGATTGCATTTACAAAAGCGCTCCGCAAACTTCTCCATTATACGGTCAATCTTCTGAGCTTCACCAGGTAATCTGAACCCTCGAAGGAAATATCTGATTGATTCACCAAAGTCCATACCTTCAAAATTAAAAGAATCGACATATGCATGCATAACTTTCAGAGGAAACTCCTCTCTTTCACCCAGATAATCACCAATGATGGTTGGATTCAACCCAGTGGTATTTTTCAGAAAAGAAGCTACATCTTCTGGGGAATTCCCAATCTTTTTGGTGCTCATTAAGAAATCAATACCCTTTGAAGGCTTTCTGTTGAACAGTGAAACGCCTTTCTGCATTTGATCCATTTAGAGTTGTCAGTACTTAACCATACCTCAAGTAACACAAAGTGTATGAAAGCAGCAAATGAAGATAAGGGAATGTGCTAATGCAAGATGATAAACCTGTATTTCTAATTTATGAGCACGGCGTTGCTCCAAGGCAGCAGCACCAGAAAAATCAGAATTTGCTTCCGGATGCAGCTCATAGTCTATGTTACCCTCTTCACTGACGCTGATAGCCGCTTCTGAAACTTCATGATCAGATACCTTATCTTGATTAGGGTCCCCTACCTTCAGTTGTTGGTCCATCCACATACCCATTGACTTAATAATTGTGACCAAGCATTTCACAGATTCAGAACGAAATGTAATATCTTGAACTAGGGACAGCGTAGTAGTGGAACCGGGAGGCGGACCAAGAGCAGTTTTAAGAAGACCATTAACAGTCCTGCAAATATCTGATGGAATTAAAGCTGTTTTAATTCAATTTAGGTGATATCAACATACAAAAGAGAAAAACCATGCATGTGTATTGCTGCAAAAGAGAAAAGGCATGCATGTACATTGATGCAAAAGAGAAAAGACATGCATGTGCATTAATGCAAAAGAGAAAACTGAAAAAGTATTGACTTGCAGCCAAGCAAGGGATAAGGAGGCAGGCTTCCAGTCTTATTCAAAGTGACTGCTTATAAAGTTGTGTTTGCAAGCTCTAGCCATACAAACAATACCACAGTAATTTGTTCAAAATTGCCAATGAGCTAAGGACACAATCTTACTCTTGAACTCACTGGTTTGAGTTCATATTCTTTATTGAACTATGTGAGAATAAGATAATCATCCTATTTCTGATCTCTGACACAGATTTTTTTATTATTTTTTTTGAAATTGGTAACTTTCGCTGACACAGAAATATGAGAGGCGATGCATTGATGGTTTGATAAAGAAATGACTATTATAGGTGTCAAACACAATACCTATGATATTCCTTCAAAGTGGGACAATATCTAACTTATGAACTTATACACCTAATGTTCTAACCATCAACACTATATTTTATAATCGAGAAATCCCAGGGTCAGTGACGCTTCTGAAACTAGATGAATAATGGGTCTGCCCCTCAACCTTTCTTTATCCATTTGACTACTAGACTTCATCTGCAACAGGGTTCGACCTAATGGCATGCACACGACTCACACATCGCAGGTCACTAGACCAAAGCCCTAGGGACAAATTAAAAAAGTGTGTTTTTTAAAAAAAATGTCCTAAACAGATATATTCCTAGCCAAAGAATAATACAGAAATAAGTTAGAATGCCCTACCTGCACATGAGGCACTAATCCATACTTTTGATTTAAGATTTTTTTAATTATACCATCTTAGAGGCAGCATTAGGACACCAAAGCCTCTATTTTAAATAGAACCTTAGATTTCCAAATAGAAGGAGCAGTAGGAAAATTCATCAGAGATCGTGAACTACTCAGATAAGAGAAAGAGGAAATACAAATGAAAGTGTCTGACGATTCCAGATTGTAATTGTGAGTATCTCAAAAGTTGAAACAGTAGTGTGATTGATAGAAGCTCGGAGATTGGGGACATGTTTTCTCTAACACAATACAAACACAATACAAGATAAGGTCCAGTATTGACTATTGCCAAAGATATTAGGCTAACCGATGAAACAAACGAGGATGTCAACCAAAACTTTTAACTATGGAGAAGCACTCTAGAGAGTAGGGTTTTAGGACAAGTAGAAGTAAGACTGAATATATGCACCACAAGTTTAGCAATATAAGAAGAGTGAAGTTGAGGTGAGATTAGACAGGATTGTGGTAGTCAAAATGCAAACAATTCAATATCTAGGCTTGTAAAGGGAGAACAGAGTGATACATTGAAATGATTTTTTTGATGAAGTAAGAAGAATGTCATTAACAAAGCATCAAGCAGATGCACAGGTTACAAAAGAAAGAAAATATTAGCTCCCAAAAAGGAAAAAAAGATATCTAAACAGCTAACAGCAGAGATCTATGGAACTGATAAATTCCAGGAAAGAATAGACACCAAGTACAGGAGAGAGATTAACCCAACCAAAAAGAGTAATCAAACATCTTGCTTTAAGGGTAGAGATGGGAGTTGGGATGCCATTAAAACAACATTTGTTATAAGCACCACAAAATACAGGCTGGAACCAAAGACTAGATCTGCTTGATGGACTTCCCAACTTTCCAAGAACTCCAACACACAAAAGCCTATGATCTTGGCATGACCCAAGTGAGTCCAAAAACTGAGAAGAACATGTCCATAGTCCTGTTGCAACTGTGCAATGAAGGAACAGGTGATTAATAGATTATAAGTTGCATAAGCACATGTAGCATCTGTGACTATTTGGAATTTCCTCCTCATGAGATTTTTCTGAATCAAGCAAGAGTCTTTTCGAGTAATCCAACTGAAACAAATAACTTTAGGTGGCAACTTAGTTCTCCAGATTAATTTCCATGGCCATTGATCAATTAAGGTCTTTTTGGATCTTTGTTGAAGGTAGCATGCTTTAACTGAGTAGGATCCATCCCTGCTATTTCTCCAGATAAGTTTGTCCCTACTTTGACGGTTGATTGCACTAGTCTGAATGGTGGCCATGAGACTAAAAACCTCTTTCAACTCCCAGTCATTAAGATTTCTCCTTAGGGAAGATTCCACTTCCCTATACTGTGAGATGGTTGAGTCTGGATTAGATGCAATCTGGAAAATGCTTGGAAAAGCATTCATTAGAGGAATGTCTCCTAGCCAAATATCTTCCCAAAACGAGAATATGTTCCCCATTTCCCACCATAAGTGAGGCATCACTGAAGAATATTTCCCACAGTTTCCTTATATCTCTCCAGACCTCGTACCATAAGAGGTACTGACTTTATTAGAGCACCAATGACTATCACTACCATACTTTACTTGGATAACTTCCTTCCACAAGTCAGCCGCCTCTTGATTGTCTCTTCAGTGCCATTTCAATAGCATATACTTGTTATGTAAAGCCAAGTCTCTGATCCCCAATCCTCCATATTGTTTTGGCAAAGTGACTTTGGCCCATTTAACAAGGTGAATTTTGTGGTCCTTGTTGTTGCCTTCCCAGAGAAAATCTCTCCTGATTTTGTCCACTGTTTCACCTCAGCTGGCATAAGGAGTAGAGACATAAAATAGGTGGGAATGTTGTCCAATACACTATTGATGAGTGTTCAATAGTGTTATGTCATAGAAAATTTGTACCATAATGAAGGGTAAATGTTATAGAACTAACCAACGAGAAGATATCTACAGCTTCCCTTATAGAATGGAGTGACCAGCAATGTTTTTCTTCTAGATCACTCTCTTCCCTTATTTACTCTCTAATTCCTCAAACTCGGGGAAATTAGCTCCTTTATTTTACCCTTCACCCTCCCATAAACCGCTTTGTTTAGCCTTCAATTATTCCTTCTTAGGTGTACATCTTGCTAGACAATGTTCCTTTTGACAGCTACCTCAGCACTACACCGCCCTATCCCGAAGTCCATCGCCCTTAGCGTATGATCTAAAGGTGTGTCCCATCCTCCTTCGCATACCATTACAGCAAAAACTATAGACATATGGTTTGAACTTAATATGGGAAGCGTGATTTTTCTATATCCAGCATGTAATACTAAATGAAGTTATCACTATTCATGTAATGAGAACAACAAGACTCGGAGAGTCAGAGAAGAACTTTGGAACTAAGTAAACCTTGGGAGCCAAATCGATAGACCGAGTAAAAAACTATTGAAGACTCAGAAATCAAGTTGTATCTTGAACTTGATATTCCAGTACATACCTGACGACAAAGAGAAACATTTTATTGTAACCAAAAACATAATATGACTCGAGGACCATAAGTTCGACTTTATGTGGTGAATATCAAAATCAACTAAGAAGCTTGAAAAATTAATGCAATGTCAAAATAAATGTTGATAACCAACTTAGAAGCTTGAAAAATGAATGCAACAGTAGTTATGACTGATGAACTAAACCATTACTCAATATGATCTAACTAAACAATTAGTTGAAATATAGAATTGACAGAAAATACCTCTCAAATATGTTAGGAGCATCGACATCACAATCATAGTTGACAAACACATCAATGATAATCTGAGGATCCTTAGATATCTCCTCGAGCAATCCCAAAACAGTCATCTTCTGCAAGAAACTAGGCTGAAGCACATTCTCCAGCACACGCAAGATGAGCATGGGGAAGAAGATTCCAATTTCTGATTTCAACCCAGATCTATATTTTGATAATAAGTTCTTGAATATTGAACAAAGAAGTTGAAAGATCGTCATCACAGATAGTGCACTGTTCTTCAACAACGACAAGCACAAAAATTGCTTGATAACATTAAGAAACCTGTACTTAAAAAACAAAGTTAAACCATGAGTAAACCTGATATCTCAGCATTTTCTTATTCTTTTTTTTGGGGAAGAAAAAAGATATGTTAACATATTTCCAAAAAAAAAAAAAAAGATGCATCAACATATTATTATCTTCAGTTCTTTAGAACCCAGATTAGCCAAATGACTTCTACACAAGAAAAGGGTAAAACCGCAACTCGGCATCTAGGATTGACAGATTTCTTTTTCCTCTCAATGGGAGGAACAGTTTGTTAACATCAAACAAGAAATTATTCCAAAATTGGTCTCAGATCATAATCCAGTTCTGTTGACTTGTGGTGATATAAATTACAAGAGATCTTATTTTAAGTTTGAAAATTGGTGGATGGGGGTTGAGGGGTTCAAGGAGAAAGTGAAAATATGGTGGATCCCTTTCAAAGTCAGTGGCAGACCTGGCTACATTCTAGCTGAAAGTTAAAATGCTCAAACGAAAATTGAAACAGTGGAGTAGAACTAACAAGGGCAACTGGAAACAGCAAAAGGAGGAGCTCCTACCAAATTGCCAATTTAGAGACTATCCAAGAACAAAGAAGTCCTTCACAGATGATGAATTGTTACAGAAAACCAATTTAGCTTTGGACTTTGAAGAGGTGGCTGAAAGAGAGTGAGAAATATAAGAGAAGAATATTATTGAATTGTTGTGTCTACATTATTACACAAAGACCCTATTTATCTAAGTTTCTCGGACTCGGGTGCGGGTGTCCGATACAGGTGCGGATTTAGAGGTCGGATCTTTTATGATTTAATTTTTAAGATTTGGGGATATGGATCCATGTATGGATACGGGTGCAGGGATTCACCTAAAAATAATTAAAATATCTAAAATAGAGTTATAAAACCTAACTTAGGAGATACTATGTGGCGAACTTGAGGAGAATCCTGGAAGGAGATTAAAGGAAAAAGGGAGTGGCATAGCAATCATATATATATAAACGAGAACCCTAGGCCTGCCTACGTGGCGCCACCACAAACCAGGATTCCCTTTTAATTTATTTATTTCCAAAACTAGCCTTCCCCTCCTCTCAGAAATCTTCACAACTATCACCATCTTACAAATTAAGCCTCCACCAAATCTTCCATATGTATATATAAGCACTCCTACAAACTTACTTAAGCAACTGATCGCCAAATAGGAATACTAGGCCAAACTTAAGTTTAACCAACTGGTACCTGAATGAAATATTGGGTCAAACTATGTGAGTTAGTTGGCTCAGATGTATATATAACAGTTATTGGTTGATTCCCAACAGATGGCATTTATTAAAGGTAGACAGATCATGGATGCTGTGTTGATTGCTAATGAAGCTATAGATTCCAGAATCAAACAGAAGAAGCCTGGTATACTATGCAAGTTGGACATAGAGAAAGCATATGATAATGTCAACTGGAGGTATTTACTGAAGATACTGGAAAGAATGGGCTTCGGGCAGAAATGGTTGAGATGGATAAAGTATTGTATCTCAACTGTCAAGTTTTCCGTGCTTATTAATGGAGCCCCTACAGGATTTTTCAATACTCAGAAAGGTCTCAGGCAAGGTGACCCTTTATCACCTTTTTTGTTTTTAATCACTATGAAGGGGTTGAAAAGTATGATCAAAACAGCAAACAACCGAGCCTGGTTGAAAGGCTTTGATGTTGCCAGAGAAGGTGGTGACAGTTTGGAGGTAACACACCTACAGTATGCAGATAATACCCTAATTTTTTGTGATGCTGAGGAACAACTGAAATATCTGAGGGTTATACTAATTCTATTTGAAGGGATGGCTTGATTACATATCAACTGGAGGAAGAGCTTAATGTATCCAGTCAATGAAGTCACAAATATGAACTGCCTAGCAGCAATCCTTAGTGGGGAAATTGGTAATCTGCCAACAAATTACTTCGGCATGCCTCTAGGTGAAAACTCCAACTCTGTTGATATATGGAATGATGTGCTGGAGAAGTGTGAAAAGAAATTGGCTAGATGGAAAACTCAATATCTGTCCTTCGGAGGTAGACTGACTCTCATCAATTCAGTCTTAGATTCCTTGCCAACTTACATGATGACCTTGTTCCCAATACCAGCAAGAGTCATCAAGTGATTGGACAGTATCAGGAGAAAATTCCTATGGCATGGCAACAAGGAAAGGAAAGGCTTCAATTTGGTGAAGTGGAAAGTAGTGATAACTGTCAAGAAGGTTGGGGGTATGGGGATAAAGAACTTGAAGGTACAGAGTAAAGCTCTCAGAATGAAATGTTGTGGAAGTTTGCCAATGAAAATCAGATGCTATGGAAAAGGGTAATAAGTGCAAAATATGAAGGTGAAGATATGTGGATGACCAAAGAAGTGACAACACCTTATGGAGTGAGTTTGTGGAGATCAATAAGAGACATGTGGGATGAAGTTAAGAGTAATGCACTGATCAAAGTTGTAGATGGAAGCAAGACAAATTCTGGAAAGATGAGTGGCATGAAAAGGGAAACCTGGAAGTACTTTTCCCTGACATATACAATATAGTTTTGGGACAGCACAATACTATAGCAGAGTTATGGACAAATCAGGGGTGGAGCTTCAATTTCAGAAGACAATTTAATGACTGGGAAATAGCAAGAGTGGTGGAATTTCTCAACACTGTGGAAGTTTTTAATGGGCTACAAACAGGGGAAGATGTTATGTGGTGGAAGGGAAATAGAAGAGGGGAATTCAAAGTTAACTTAGCCTACAAGTTGATGGATCAGACAAACCAACAAACATACAATTGGCCATGAAACAAATATGGAGAAGCAAAATACCTCATGAAATCTCATGCTTCATATGGTTATTGGCAAAGAAGCTACTCTGACTCAAGATAACTTGAAGAAAAGAGGGATAACCTTATGCTCTAGTTGTTTTCTTTGTGGGAAGGCATTAGAGACAGTGAGCAATCTGTTCCTACACTGCAAGTATACCCAACAACTATGGAGGATTTTTTTGAACCTCAAAGGCATCTATTGGACCATGCCCAAGAAGGTCTCAGAGGCTTTGAAGAGTTGGGAGGCAGCAGGGTGAATGCAAAGGACAGAAACGGATGGAGAATTATCCCTGCTAGTATATGGTGGACTATTTGAAAAGAAAGGAATTCTAGGTGTTTTGAGAGCATAGAGAATGATGTTCAAACAGTCAAGTTAAATTGCATTTTATTGTTATGTTTTTGGTGTAATCAAGTATACTCCAATGACACTGTATCAGTAATTGATGTTTTAGACTCAATATAGACGGAAACAAGTGGAAAAGGAGACATTTGTATATAATGGTTTCAGTACAACCCATGTATTGTTTTGTGATATAATACAAAGTTACCTATTTCAAAAAAAAAAAAAACTTAGAAATTAGAAGAAAGAAGATTGCTAGAGATGAAATCAAGATGGAAGGTTAAAAGAATGAGTTATGAGATCATATCAAGAAGAAAAGTGAGGGGAGTCAGAGGGGAAGCATGAGAAAAGGACTTGCACCAAGGGAGAAAAATGACAAAGAGGAAGTAAAATTAGAGTTAACCACAAGAATATCCAAAAAAAAATAGCTGGAAGTAGTGGTGGCAAATGGGCGGGTTAGGTAAAATTTAGGCGGGTTAAAAATGAGTCGACATAAAATGGGTACTAATTCAACCCGTCAATATTTCATATGGGTAAAATTGGGTTGGGTACAAGTTTACCCATATTTACTTGAGTAAATAGTACTTTACTTTAGAATTAAACATGGATAAAATATTTTAATCTTCTTTTAGATGAAAAATATTGAAACTACTTTATTTATTTTTTATTTTTTTTTGAAACAAGTAACTTTGTGTCTATTGATAGAAACAGATCAGTACATGGGCGGTACTAGGGCCATATTTACAAGTAAATCCAAATCATATGATCCCATGTCTATAATGAATCTAACACATCAATAATAGATACAGGATCATTAGACCGAATCTGATTACACCAAAAACATAGAATCAAGATACAATTCAATTTGATCTGTTCTATACTATTTTCTATGTTCTCAAAACACCTAGCATTTCTCTCCTTCCAGATTGTCCACCATATGTTGGTTGGTGTGATTCTCCACCTAATTCTGCTTCTTGCCAGAACCCCAACTTTGTTTTTTGGTAAAGTAATTAAATTGCATTAGAAAGGCATCAAGAAGATGCAATGGTTACAACTAAAAACAAAGTTGCTTCAAACATGAAAATAACACGAAGCTAACTGTGCAAAAACCTGTAAAGCAGCCGAACCCCAGCTTCTTCCCAACTATGAAGGACCTGGCATAGTCCAGGAGAAACCTTTAAGGTTTATGAATAGCCTCCAAAGCTAACATGTGGTCTTGCAGTGAAGGAACAAATGTCGAACAGTTTCTGCTTGTTCTCCGAAAAACTTGTGTAAGGACTGCTTCCTTGGATAGGAGCCAAATAAAACATGATACCTATAGGGTATATTCACTTTCCATATAGTTTTCCAAGGCAAGTTGACATTCTGTTGATTGTGACTATTCAACTATCTGTATGCTTTGCCTACCCCGAAGGTTCCTATGTCACTGCCCTGCCACCAAAGCTCATCTTCCCCTTCTTGTGTTCCTTTAAACAGGCCAATAGTGTTAAGAAAATCTACAACTCTTATGATTTCCCAGTCATTTACTTGTCTTCTGAAACTGATTTCCTACCCATCAGGTGTCCACATTCCTGCAATTGTTCTTTGTTGATTTAACATTAAGTTGTGGATATATGGGTAGATATTCCTCAGAATCCCATCTTATGTCAGTCATCTCCCCAGCAGCTTGTTTTTTCCCCATTTCTAACCTTAACCTTGGTTTTAATCTTGAAATCATCCCACAAGGCCCTTATAGATCTCCACAGATTCACTCCATATGGGGAAAATACTTCTTTGTCATCCACCTATTTTCTTCTTCATACTTGGCTTTGATAACTTTTCTCTATAATGGATGTTTGTCGCATATTTCCACAAACATTTCATTCTGAGGGCCTTGCTATGATTCTGCAAATTTTTAATACCCAAACCCACATACCTTTATTCTATTATCAGATCATTCCACTTTACCAGATTGTAACCTTTCTTGTCCTTGTTTCCCTGCCATAGAAACTTCCTTCTGATTCTGTCCAATCCAAATGTGACCCCTACTGGAATGGGAAATAAAGACATCATGTAAGTAGGCATAGCATCTAGGACTGAGTTAATTAGAGTAACTCTTCCTCCAAGAGACAAGTATTGCCCTTTCCATCTAGCCAGTTTCTTCTCACACTTTTCTATTACACTGCTCCAGATCTCTGTAGACATTGATTTAGCACCCAAAGGAATCCCAAGGTATGTAGTTGGGAGACCCCCAACTTGTCCACCTAGGATTATGTTTAGTGCCTCCATGTTATGTACTTCATTAATGGGATAAAGAAAACTTTCTCCAATTAATATGCAACCCAGAGATTCCTTAAACAGGACCAATATTACTCACAGAATATTTTTTCCTTGTTCTTACTTTATTTAGTTTAGGCGAAATGACCTGAAAAACCCTTGTATTTGGCTCCGTTTGTCACCTGGACCCTCCTACTCACGACTTTGCCAACTGAACACTTAAAGTTATTAAAACACACTATTTTAAACCCCTTTGACCGTTGACTAAGCTTATGTGGTGTTTTTGTGCTGAATCAGATCAAAAGAGTGGTTACACACGTTTAAAGCAAGTGAAGACAATTACTTAATTTTTTTTTAAAAAAAGAATTAAAAGAAAAATATAACAATTGAAAAAAAAAACTCATTCCCAAATGTTGTACGTTTCTTCTTCTTCCTCCTCATAATTTCACCCAACCTCCACCTCACCACACACATCTTCTTCAATCTCTTCCAATACTCTTACACATAATTTTTCCTCTTTCTCTTCTCATATGTTACCTATCATTAGTTCTATAATGATTGGGAAAAAGATATTTATTTAGATTTGGGTAAAAGAGTGGGGGTGGGGGGAAAGAGGCTCTAAATTGTTAAATAGATGCGGATTTTTGATGGGGTTTTGAAAAACATATGTTTGAGATTCTTTCTAAATGTAATGCAATTTTATTGAGAGCATTTTTGAAGAGTTTTCTATAATGACCCATTTTTTGTCTCCTCTTCTTTCTCTCATCCTCCATTTTAGTCACTTTCTTTCTCACCACCATTCAAATAGCAAAATTTATAATAAAAAACATAACAAAGCTTTGCTTATCTCTAATTCCTCTTCAACGAAAAAAATTCACTAGGAAATAAAAATAATGAATGATTAGTAGCAAAATAGATGAAAAATATGGGAAGAGAAGAAAAAATGGAAAGAAGTCAAAAAAGAAAGGATTTTGGAGATTAATTTGAGATTTCTTTTAAAAAAATATTATTTGTAATAAAAAAAATGATGTGGCAATATATTTCTGATGTGGATAGTGAGGTGTTATCCACATCAGCGCGATTGTGAGACACACATGATTGGAGGAGTTTGAAATATTGTGTTTTAATAACTTTAAGTGTTTAATTGGCAAAATTGTGAGTAGAAGGGTCCAGGTGACAAATGGAGCCAAGTATAAGGGTCTCTCAGGTCATTCTGCCTTTAGTTTATTGTATCATCAAAGTCAAAAAAAATTCCTATAACTTTTCAACATAAAATAAATTTATGGAATAACAAGGAAAAAATATTTTTAATTACAAAGTAAATGAAAATTTGCATTTTAGGAGTAAAACATACTTAAGCACTTTATGTAATATCAATAATAATTCATGATTTGGGTACTTTACACTATTATTTGTTATCCAATATAAAATTAAACAAATAAAAAATATAATTATAATTAACAAAAGAAATGTACATGTAATACAGTATATATTTTTTTGGAGGGTCAAAGACTTTTCCTTTTCAATTATAGAAAAGAATAATTAGTACATAGAAGAGAAATTACAACACTTTTGATGATATGATGAATTTTGAGTGAATAAAAGTTGAAAGCTTAACCCATATTTTCCCATATTTTACCCATGAATACCCATATTTCTATGGGTTAATTTGGGTATAAACCCATATTTTACCCATCTAAAAAGTCATTCATCCAACCCATTAAAATATGGAAGGGTTACCAAAATATGGGCTCATTTTGCCGGCACTAGCTGGAAGTATGCTAATTGGATATGTATGTTGTCCAGTCTAAAATTGACTTAGTCTATTCTCAAGTAGTCCCTTGTCACTATTATGTTCATCATTTTACTCAATGCTTCTTCAAGGTTGTGCAGCAGCAATAACTAACCAAGTCTACTTTTGGGATCTTTATAGAAAGACAGTATTCTACAACCCAGTAATAGAAAGAATTAAAAAAAAGGTTAGCAAGTTGGTGCAAAAATCTTAACTAACCAAGGGCATAATACTATTAAATGATTACTTTGCCGATTATCCATACATACTAAGTGTCACTTGACTCTTTCCCTACTATTGTAACACAAATATTAGATCAAACAAAGCATTTTAGTGAGAAAGTGAATCTGATGAGGAAATCCCACCTTTATGAATTGGACGGTAACCACATCTCTTACAAAGATGAGAAACTTGAGGGCTTACCATGAGATTATGGTGAGATATGTTTAGATGGCTTTGCACTCCTTGGGTGATGCCAAGAACTGTGAAAGATTAGATGCACAGTTGGAAGAGTGGGAGAAGGAGGAGAAGACGAAGGACCTGAAATGTGGTTCCGATTGCATTAATGTGGGTAGTTTGGAGAGAGAGAAATAGGAGAGCTATGCAGGTGTAGAATTGAGTTTCTTGCAGTTGAGGAGTAGTCTCCGATCTTTTATTTTGTTTTGGTGTAAACAGAAAGTTCCTTATTGTTTTGGAGTTTGTAGAGTATCATATTTTGTAAAGTCTTGATCTGTTGATATAACCTTTGTAGACGGCCATTTTGGTCATGTTTATGAATGAAAATACTTTAACCTCATAAAAAAATGAAGATGAGGAACTTATGGGTAAAAGATGTGGTTTTTTCACAAGGCCCTGTTAGGGAAATGAATTATAAAAAAAATGAATATGAGGAACTTATGGGTAAAAGATGTGGTTTTTTCACAAGGCCCTGTTAGGGAAATGGATTTGAAAACTTGACACCAACAACCAAGCACTTTGGAGAAGGATGTAGAAGAGAAATATAGGATTGGAAAAGGTAGAACCAACAACCAAGCATTTTGGAAAAAATTGAAGAAGAGAAATATAGGACCAGAAAAGGTAGATGACCTGATCATATCATTTTGTCATTTTGCCTTATGGGGGAGGCCTATAGAAAAGTACATCAAAACCTCTCTAATTAATACTCGATAAATTAATAAACACTTTAAGAAAATATTTCTCTGGTGGAAACAATATCGATTTTGCTAAGATAATCCTGGTAAAGACAAGAGTTGCATAATGGTCAATTAAGTGGAGACTAGAGTTTATATCTTGGTAAAGACAAGAAATATTAGGTAATTTCTTCCAGTCTGTCAAAGTCTTTGTGAGTAGAATTACTAGAAAGTTGTGTTGGAGGAAGGTAATAGGTACCGGTGGACAAGTTGAGATGCGTGCAAGCCAATCTAGACACCAAAGTCTTCAATAACAACATACCCAATGTAATCCCACAAGTCAGGTCTGGTCAAATTTTACAAATGTAAGGTTTAAATGGCAAACTAGTACAAATATAATCCATTCTAGGACAATTTTATCTTCGTGAGCTATACCACTCAGTTCTTATGGAACTTCTTTCAACATTCATCTTTCATGTAAGAACAAAAATACATTCTACGCCATTAGAGATTTTCTTTAATGGGAGGCAAACTATCATATCAATTCACTAGATTTCATTGCTAACAAAAAACTATAGAATTTCCAATTATCAAGGAATTGGAAAAAATTATTGGCAAACTGGTCACAATGGTTAACTTCTCGACTCACAAAACTAGTTTCCCTGGCCGTGTGATCAGCAGTACAATAGGCAGACCACTGTGTAACCAAAAAAAATGACAAGCAATCAGCAAATGTAGTAATAGAAATGAAATAACCTCTCATTTGAGCGCCAAATAGGACCAGCATTATCCATGATAACCTTTAGGAGCTCCAATGATAGTACTTTCCCCCTTAACAAAATATTATCATCTGCGTGCTCTTGTGATGAAAACTTCATAGACAACTTGCACAAATTCTTGAAGAGCATGAACCCATCCTCTCTAATCTTACTGTAACCACTCAGATCAGCTCCTTCACCTGGCTCTCCATCAATGGGCTCACCCTTCTTTTCACTGTTGTCATACTCCAACTGCAAACACAACTTTGATTCAGCGATGCCTTCTTTGGACTTGACATCCACAATCTCATTGAGGAAATTCTGGGCGATCAGTATGGAGCTTCCCTCGTTCAAATTTCTATCCGTGAACTCCAAGAGTTCAGCTACAGAGACAGTCTTGAAGTCCACCATCATGGAATTCTCCTCCACTCTGGTGAAAACAATTATCATCATCTGAGCAAGAACGGACTTGGCACAGATCTGATTGGTACCATTCATTCCCCCGAGATAGACATTGTAACAAGACCTAACAATATGGACAAGGCAATCACCTCTGACAAGCACGTAGGGAGATCGAATGGCAGAGAGTAAGACCCTGAGAACAGCCAGCTCGATGGCATCGTCCCCAAGAGCCCCGCACTTACAGACGGAATCTATTAGGCGGAAAATGTGCGAGTGGGAACTTGGGTTAGGGCTGGGGGTAGGGGTGGGGGTGTCGATCTCGCAGCGGATCAAGCCCAAGGAAAACAACCTGAAGGAGCAATCGAGTGCAGGTTCAACAACTTTAGGAGAGGCAGAATCAAGAGCCATGATGAGGGGTTGCAAGACGAAATCGGCATCAGAAGTAGAGAGACCATAGAGAGGGGTGCAGGAAGCTGGATCGACAGGGTCGTCAACTACGGAATCAAGCTTGTCGAGAGCGAACTTGCAGGCGGCGACGAGCTGCGAGTGTTTCCTCCAGGCGACGTTCTTGATGATCTTATCAAGAGACGGACCTAGTACCCAGCCACAGCGGGAAGGACCGCCTAGCGCTTGAGAAGCTGACATGTTGCCTCACCTCTTCATCAATATATGTGAACTTTGCTATCCAGCACCGGCAACTATTCGTGGTGGGATATCTCAAAGGAAGAATGGAGTTCTGCGGACGAGGGAGTACTGCTCCTACGACTTCGACGCCTGGAACCGACACATGCCCGGATCTGAATGCACTTGTGTTCGAAAAATGAAAATGAGAAGAAGATCACATCTGTTTCAGGCTGATATGTGTAAATGTGTAAACCTTTTTTTTTTCACCCTAAATGTGCAGACTATTTAACCGAAAAATGTCCTAAACGATATCCATAATTAAAGTGTCATCATTAAAGTATTCTCGTGAAAACAAATAATCTCAAAGTTAACTAATATAAAATGAACATGTTTAATCCAGAGAAAATTACTTGAAAAGTATAATTGAGCTTAAGTATATTGTCAAAATGGGCCAAAATTTTAAATTTTATCAAATTTGACCCATAACTTATGGAGGTTTATTTTCTTTCAATTCCTTGCATATTCAAGACACACATTTTCTTCCTCGCACGTTTAATTTATATTCATCTTTGAAATTCTCATAATGTGATTTTATTACTATTAGAATTCACTGATAGCTTAGTCATTGGTGCTTTCTCCGATGAAAGGGGTAATTATAGTAGTGGTGATCGTATTATATATATAGCTGAGTGATTGGTGATGATCCCTATTTTTAGAGAAATTTACATATTAAGTCATTGTTTTATCTCCATTATAAGAGTTACTATGAAGTACTATTGACATTTCATTGAAGCCATTGACAACTAACATTTTAAAGATCGAAGCTTCAAAATTTGAAAATTAGATTTCTACAAATAAGTTCTGTTTCAAATGGGTATTAGCAAAAGATCGCATATATATTGTGGAGTAATATGAATTTTCAGGGGATTTGGTGTAGTTTTCTTTAGGTGTTTTAGGATGAATTTAATGTTTGGATTCAATGAATAAATCGAAGTTCGTTTTTTGTATAGTATTGTATATTATTGTATATGTGTGTATAATTTCAAATAATATTGAGGGTATAATAGCATATATCAAGTTTTAAAACATTTTTTATGAATTTTTTTATATTATTGTATACCGAATATAATATTGTATACCAGATTGTATTTTCACCTAAAAATTTGTAATGTAAGTTTTGGCTCTAGTTCGGTAATGTAAGTTAGGTAATTATAAATAGAAAACTTTCAAAAACAACAAATATTAGGCCTTAAATAGAACGACTCCATAGCCACAGTTTCATTAATTATAATTTGCAACTACACTTTTGATTTGCTACGCATTGGTATTCTTGTATTTTTCACGAATTTTTGAAGGAAAAAAACAAATAAAAACTAATTTGTATAAAAAATGAATACATTAGGAGGAGAGATGCGAACGAGATCAAGAGAGGCAAACGAGATCGAGAGAGGGAGGAGAGAAAGTTATGTTTTGTATTTATTTTATCTATTGTAGAGTTTAAATACAAAAAGTTCAATCAATATTTTTAATGGCCTTCATCATTATGCATGATTTGATATAATTAAAAAAAAATATTATATTTAAACGAACCATTATAAGTAACCATCCAAACAAGTTGATTAAAATTGATTGACTATTTGAATTTTAAGCCTGTAAATGATTTTTTTTAGAAAGGTTAAAATTAGAGAAGAAAAGCCGTTTGTGTATTCTCCTCTCCAGATTCTTTCGTGTTCTTGACTCGATCATCACACTTTCACATGTTGCCAAAGCTGAATGATTCAACTTGAATCCTTTGTTTGTTCATTCATTCATTGGCTATACCGCTGATGATACTTGTTTCTACATTGTTTGATGGATCAGGAGTTGGAAGTTGGGGAAATTTTGTTAGCCGCTAGGCTGTTACTAATGCACTTTCTAACAAATAAAACAATATTGGGTTCATAGACGGATCTCTGTTCAAAGCTTCAAGGGAACACCTATGCTGTTGCATCACCATTGCAATGACATGGAGATTTTCTCGATAATTAATTCTCTGAACAACAAATAGCCGATAGCATTTTGAATTTTAAGAACTGTGCAATGTAGGAGTTGGAACGGCAGCTATCATTTAACAAATGAGGGCAGATGGTTTGAGGTTCAGAAAGAACTCTCATACTCGAGGTGCTGGCAATGTGGCAAGATTTTGTACAAAAATTAACAGATTGTGGGGACTGAAACAGCACTGGAGATAGAACATCACTGTCTTGAGCACACTATGAAACCTACCATTTACCCAACACTGTATAAAAGCACTTGCACTATCAAGCCAAATTCAATATCACAGGTGAATTCAACACCTCCATGTCCCAAAACAACTCACCCCAGGGTGCCATCTGATAATGTAAGAGGCCCGCTCACCTCAGCCTACATATTTGACTGTTCAAATGGTACACGCACAAAGAGCTGCCCATGCAGGGTAACCACAGCAGAGGTCTGGTGAGGATCAATTCTTGAAGGTAAGCTGACTACCTGGAAAAACAAAGTCCTAGTTTTAATACGTTGGAATAGCAATTCGAAACCAATAAAAGTTAAAGACAAACATAACTTTTCCAAAGTGGATTCAGAATAGGTCCCATTATCACTGCAATTAGGAGATCCAAAGTCAATGGGAATAACAATTATTGTAGACAAGGATATATTATACAGTATAATACTAATTACACAAGGGCTGAGACGCAGTTCTCACGCATTCTCAAATTTCTAGTTTTTCTGTCCTATTCTCTTCAATTCACTGAATGAGATGAGAATTATAATTTTTGATAACAAGTTGGCATCATAAATAAAGAAACTTTGGTACCAACATATTCAAGAAGTTTCTTTTGTTTCACTTTCTTTATTGGATAAATAGGTGAGAAGAATGGCATTAAAAGTCTGTTTGATCGTGAAATCAAAGTTTCTTTCTTCCCTCAACATAAGGAATAATTTAACTAGAAGTGCTGCGGTCAGTTAAAAAGGCACACACGTTATCATCAGAAAGCAACACTAAATAGCAGTGGTAAATTTATTATGTAATTCACAGATGATATTGTTTCTTATGGTTCATCAGATAACAACAATGGTTCAAAAGTGTTGAGAATAAACCTTTTTGAATGGAGCAACACCCCAAGGATTGTCCAGCTGTTCGGGTTGGCCAGAAATAACCAAGCGTCCAGCAGGATCAGACTGCACACGAACCTGACAAAATTTTAAATACACCCAGAGGTGTTATAACAAGGAAATAAAAGACTATTTGGTATTATGCTGTGAATGACAGCTGCAGATAATCAGAACACAACCAGAAAAAATATTTTTCCTGCTACCGCAGATGGTAGAATTGCAACTGTCTACTTTTGCATCGGCAATGATAAGAATAACCATTACAAAATTGTAGATTAGTCAATCAATCAACTGACCAGCACAAAAATATTTTGGAAGGAAAGAAAAGACTATTTGGTATTATGCTGTGAATGGCAGGTGCTGATAATCAGGAACACAACCAGAAAAAAAATTTTTTCCTGCTACTGCAGATGGTAGAATTGCAACCGTCTACTTTTGCATCGGCAATGATAAGAATAACCATTACAAAATAGTAGATTAGTCAATCAATCAACTGACCAGCACAAAGATATTTTGGAGATAGTCCAGTTCAGTGTTGACACAAAGAACACAGGATGCATAACAATCCTAATTGGGCACCACTGAAAGTAAGATACACTTCATTCATATATGGTATGTGTAGATTAAAATAATCAAAGTTTATGGCCTAACCTTACATATATTATGTTAAAATTATATCCAACAGTTATCATGTACAGCCTCCCAAGCACAGGAGAAACAACAATGTCAGGATTTACCTCTTCACGCAAAAGGCCAGGAACTAAAGCATAGACTTCATAGCAATCCTTCTGCACAGATAATTTAACATTGCAAGTTGATCCCCGTGGAGAAAATTTAACACGTTGCATTTAAAATCGAGTCATGCCAGTGGAGAAAGAGAACGTACAGTTTTCTGCACATTGATCTTCACCCAGTCAGCCGGAGGGCCAATATCCACCACCATTGTCTCCAAACTGCAAATTCGGGGATGTAAAGGGGTTTATTAGTCTTCCAGAACATAGAGATGCTTCCATAACAAGCAGCAGCAATAGGATGAAATTATTTACATGGAAATCAAAATAAATTCCAGGACAGAAGCATAAAGTGCATGCCAATTAGAAACAGGTCTGTACTCAGCAAAATATCAACAAATCAAGAAAACGAGGATAATTCCACACCTTAATGTGATTATTCCGCGTCTTTCACAGAAAGAACCAAGAAGTGTTCACAAGATTATTAAAATGAGCATGCAAACTAGTAATCCGCATTTCCTTTACGAAAGTAACCTGGATTTCACGTGTAAGCAACTAGTCCATTAAGAATCTAGAAAAAAAAAACAGAATCTTAACTGCGGTTTTGATACTTTCACACCAGTAACTTTGACAGCATGCTCCATTGGAGATGGCTTTTTCCGCTTCAAACCTTAATTGAGAAAGAGAGGTCAGTGGAAGAAACCAAAGTCCCCAACTAAGATTGTTTCTGTAAAAGGATTAGGTAACAAATGATACCAATGCTTTTAAGTTGCTTTTCACGCTTTGGCAAAGACACTGAGTTCTTCTCCTGCCAAAAGGAAAGGAAAAAGCAAGAGATTAAAACACCATTTGGAGACGAACCGTTTGCTATTATCTAAGGGGAATAAACTAGTAACCATCTTCACAAACCTTAATGATAGGATCTCCAACCTCACCATTACCAAGAAGACGTTGAGAATGCCAACCTTGCATGGCTCGAGCTGCAGCATCTCTTCTTGCTCTACCTGATCCAGAGGCTTGATTTCCCTGCAAGAACAAGTTCTAAATTCTAATAGTACATGATGCATGAAGAGATCATGTCCCATAGTTTATATTGTTGTGCTTCTAAATGCTATTTCTTTTTTATCGCATTCCACTTTAGAGTAGTAATTAATCCAAATATAGGAGTAGGAATTATGACAACTTAGAAGTTCCACTACAATTAGTTTCCTGTTCAAGGAAGGCTTTAGCTCCATTATGACAGTGATCCAGCAACTACGACTAATGCACCTACATCTTATGACCAAGTTCTGAGTTTTCTTGCTTCTAGAAAGTATCAAACCTATAGGTCCTATTGAGTTTTAGAGAGGATGGTAACAGTATCAAACCTAGGTATGGCAATGGGGCGGGGCGGATACGGGGTGGGTCGGGTTTAAGCCTATGCGCCGGGTTGCGGGTATATGTGATTTTATGTGGGTTTAAACTTAATTTTAATTTTTTACATGTTATAAGAGTGATAGAGCATTATTTATTAAGATAATTCCTTTAAAGCTACTAAAATATTCAAAATCGTAATGAAAATGGTTCAATAAAAAATAATTTAATTTCTTACATGTTTCTCGATTGACCTCTAAAAAATAAAATTTTAAGTCACTATCCTATTAATTTAATACAACTTAATGAAAAAAGAATTTATTTATATGAATTTTATTTTTAGTATCAAACTTAACTAGAAAAAGAAAATATCAAAAAAATTGGGCGGGGTGAGTTCATGTGGAGCGGGTCTATGCGGGGCAGGGTAAGGCGGGTTGAAAATGAAAAAAATGTTATGCGGGACGGAGCGGACTAAAAATTTTGCGGGTTAAGCTCAATCCGCCCCGCACCACACCGCCCTATTGCCATCCCTAATCAAACCTCTAGATTCCATTGAGTTATTATAAAATGTGGGCTTTAATGCAAAAAGCGCAAAGGGGGAAGAAAAATTCAAAGATATATGTTTAGTCCAAGACTAATAATTATAAGCTTGAATAACAAACATATGAACAAATCAAAAGGATCTTACTCAATTCAATAGAAACTAATTTTCTACCCCACCTTTTTTCTTTTCAGGCTAAATTGGAATTTTTTTATGACAAAGCGAAATATCAATTGTTTAGTGTTACCTCTTTAGAAGGGCTTATTGGCAAGGACAAATATGCCTTAGAACCTGATAACGATACTGAAGCGCACATTAAGCGACCGAAGCAGTTAACACGTTTTGAGCCTTGCTTCAGGGCTTAAGTGCGACCTTGAAAACACTCGTATTATTCAAATGTTTTTCTTTCACTAAAGAACCCCACACCCCACCCCCACCCGCCCACACAAAACTCCAAGTAAAAAGAAAAGAAAAATGTACTCATGGCTTAATAACATCTTCCAAAGATGGTACACAGGAAATACCTGGATTCCAGCACTAGTAGGTTCTGCAAAAGCAGCATCAGTGAAAGGAAGCTCACCACTACGCATTTTGTGCTTTTCATATTCCAGTAGGGCCTGCAAAAGGTGACAGCTCATCAGCCTAAATGCAGTAAGGTAAAATAAAATATATAGCTACAAAGAAGTTTTGACCAACTCTTGAAACATTTCTTCAATACCGATACAATGGGACCAATTAACGGGACTATTACAGTTGAGAAACATGATTAAATATGGCATCTTTTTTTATCAGGATCCTCATGTATCCATCACAAACCATTGGACATAATAGAGATAGAGGCGCAGGTGGAGGAAAGAACACTCCAGATTTTGCTGAAAAGTAGTATTTGACTCCAGAAATTATTTTTTTAACATAAAAGGTTTGAAAAGGACCATGCCTAAATCAACAGGAGAGTTTCTAGCTTGTTGGGACAACTGTGAAGGGGGTGGACAAACAGAAGAAATGGTGGAGTGCTGTCCCAGCTTGTGTTTGGTGGACGATATGGAGGGATAGAAACTCAAGATTCTTAGAAGATATAGGCAGTAATACCCAGAAGATTGAGATGAATTGTCTGTTTTTATTTCATATTTGGTGTAAAAAGGAATTGCTAGAAGAAGTTGAATCATTGATTTTTCTTTTATCAGGTAAACATATTTAATTCATCAACGAGGCCAAAAAACTGGCTGTATACAAGGTAAACCAAAAGGTGAGGAATTTTCCAAAAGACACAGTTCTCTACAAACTCCACCCCAACCATCTATACAACAAGGAACTTTATTGGTGCACCAAAAGAAAATGAGCGACCGGAGACTACTCATCAAATGAGAAAAACTCAACACTACCCCCTTAAAAGCTCACTTATTTCTCTCTCCAAACAACCCACATTAACGCGAGAGGAACCACATTCCATGCCCTATGTCTTCTCCTCCTCCTCCCGCTCCTCCAACAGACATCAGATATTTCATAGTTTTTGGCAGTGCCCTAGAAATTCCAAACCACCTAAACATATCCCACCATAACCTCATGGTAGTTGAATCACTGTTATACATCATAGGGTCCTAGATGAACTAGAGAGCATTTTTTTGCTCTTTTTGGGAACTGTAAATATGGCTTTTAACACTGCTGTGCTAATGATATATAGCATTGTTACCTTTCTCAAAAAAGAGTATTTGACAGGAAACAAAGAACAAAAGATATTTTGATGGAGTTTACAGAAAGCTAACAAAGCCATCAAGAATATCTGGAAGATGATTCCCAGCTGTATTTATTGGTTTTTATGGATAGAAAAGAACAAAAGATATTTTGATGGAATTTCAACGTCTGGCAACCTTTTGAAGGGTGGATGCCTATTTAGTTGGTGTAAGTTGACCGCTGTAAATAATCGAGAGCACTTCCTGGATTTTTGTTAGTTCTTTAGTTTAGAAAGAAGTTGCAGGCCCCTTTTTTGTGACCCTAAAAGAATTATCCTTGCAATCTTTTGCATCTTCTTGATGCCATTTTAATGAATCCACTTCATCAAAAAAAAGGACCGTTGTAAAGTAGATTTCCAGTGGCTTCTTTATGCTGCTTTAAATAATACTTGCCTTTCAAAAATATGGAGAGAGAAGTGATGAAGGTGCAACATAGATTAAACCACAAACAAAAAGTACGAGTCTTCATCTTCTTACTCTCCTTCTCCCCCGTTCTTGAGTTAAGGATATTATCGAGTATCCCAAGTCAACTTGTTCTTTTAAGACCGAAAATTCACCTTGTTTCCATCCCAACATACCTATAGATGTGCTCAACAACCCCCAATTACAATTGAACACACCTGAATACTGGAGATCTGCAATGCTAAGCCCAAAGACTACAAATATCTCAATCAGAATTTAAGGACTGTACATGTGGTTCTTCCCTTTGAACCTTCATGAGAAAGACAACTAAGCCTTCCATAGTAATAATCCATTACCATTAGAATTAGATTCCACGGATACTAGAATCATAGTACAACTAAATATTAGCCTAACTCCCTTTATGTCATGTTTAAACAAAGGATTGAGCTTGTACAAATCTCAAACACTGCCAAGCAACAAACACACTATAAAAAACAAAAAGAAATCCAGCAATTAAATTTCAAGAGAAGTAAAATTTCTAAGGAAACAATTTTAGGTTGACCTTCTCGTAAAAACATCGGAATGTCCAAGAGACAGTAGTACAAGTCCTGCACAAGTTTGAACACAATAAATGATCAAGTCTATTCCATTTATAAGAAACACCAACTACTAAAGAAACTTCTAATATCATGCAGGAGAGAACTAGATAGGAAACTAGAATCAGAAAGAAACAAATGCTAACGGAGTGAACATGTATCATTTCATCACCAACTTATTTTGAAGTTGTAATTCAAAATAAGTTACATTAAGTACTAATGCACCAAACATAAATCATAATGTTATAAGCTCACCCTTAGAAATAAAATTCAATAGAGTAAGCTGAACAACTCATTTATTTTATTTGGTTATACTAGCCCAGCTTATAACAAGCTAGGAACATTATAAGAGCTCATTGGGCTCAAATACAATGTTTTACGTAAATATTTTATTTGATTTAATGGAAAAGTTCTGCCTATAAGATTTGTACCAAAATTCATCTACTTGATTAAAAATGGGTATCAAATGTAAAAGCTTCATCAAAAAACGAGATTTTCTATAGAGAGACTGATGAGTAGTGTTTTTCTTCTGAGAAGGTAAATAATTTTATTAACAATTGGGGGAAACAAACCCATAAACAAGCCATATACTACAAGACACTAAAAGAGAGAACCTACATCAACACATGATTCTCAAAAGAGGAGACCCAATCTTCTATACAAATCAGGTTATCATGGGAACACCAAAACAAACTAGAAACAAAATACTATTTTGCAGCTTTACAATGTCTTGTTCAACCCCTTCAAATGCTCTCCCATTTTTCTTGCTCCAAATAACCCACAAGAGTAATAGCGGGGCAACCTTCCAAGCTCTACGACTCCTTTTCTCCCTACAGTAACCCCAGCTATGCAATGCCTCCTTCACTCCTTCCTTGACTGTTCTTGGCATCACCCACCGCAGCCCAAACCAATTAAGAACCACTCTCCACAGTCGGTTAGCCATATGACAAGTTGTTCCGAATGCACTAGAAAACCATAAAATTTCCTACTCTTTTTTATGTAAGTAGAGAAATTCATACCGTTTCATCCGCTCTCTTATTCCTCCCTAGTCCCTCCTATGTTGTCTATATGAGTGTCAGGCAAACTACTTCCCTCGTTGTTTTTCATTTCTTCCCTCTTCATCTCCTTCTTAATTTCCATCATAGTAACATCTCTTCAATAGTTTGACATCATCCAAGCTATTCCTAACATGTTTCACTATACATCATAGTCTGGTAGGTGATTCAAATCCTTTTCCACTCTCCAGTCTCCACAACCAACTTTACACTTGATGTTTCAACAGAAGTCACTCCTACTCTTTCAGAATACTCCTCCCAGAGCTACACCATACATGAAGTGATGTCACCAGCTTGCCAATTCCAAATTGAACTCCATATTTTTCAATAAGGACTCATGCCTACAACACTTCATCAGTTCATCTTTGTCCCAAGCACATCCTTTTCTCCCATAAAGCTTTTAGTAACACCTCTAGGTCTCTGATTCTTTGTTTGTCATTGTCACCTGCATAGGAGATGTGATTACCTCATGCTTGAGCAAATGATATTCCCGTAGCCCCGGCTCGAGTCCCACAGAAAATTCCTACAGTGTCTCTGACCTTTTCCGTGGACTACTCGATCTCCTCAGCCATCAACTTAATTTTTAATAACCCACAGTGACTGAAATCCATAGAGAACTATTATTGATAGTCACACTGGTAGAAGGAACCGAATTTACAAATAAGAACCTCCTGCAATTGTTGAATGTTGTACACTTCACTTCCTGAGATGATCTCACACTTTATCATATATATTTTCGACTAAGAAACAGATTAAAACCAAAAGTTGTGTGTCTTAGGTTATAGAGTTGAGCGTCCTTTACATAACATAGTACAATTGTACTATATATAATTGTAAATTTGACACTTCACACTGTCTTTCTTTTTATTAGCCAATAATTTCAACAAAGAAAAAACCAAATAGGTGGAAGAACTAAAATATAATGGCGCGTTAAAATTGTGTTGCCTTCACATTGTCAGTTTTTTTGGAAGCTGGTAACGTGTATTCACCAGCAGAAGACTATTGCAGAGCATTGGACACCTCAAGGATGGAGTTTTATCTTCGGAAGACAATTAAATAATTGGGAGATCCAAAGAGTGGCAGACTTTTTTAGCATCATAGATCAGTTCAATGGTTTGGAGGTAGGACAAGATACTTTACGGCGGAAAGGTAGCAAGAAGGGCCTTTTCAAGGTGAATAATGCTTACAATAGGACGAATCACTCCACTTAAGAGTGTAAACAACTGGCCATGAAGAAGTATCAAGAAAGCCATAATGCCATGCAAAGTGGCCTATTTTGTCTGGTTGTTAGCTAAGGAAGCAGTACTAACTCAAGATAATTGATGAGGAGAAGGATACAATTATGTCCTAGATGTTTCCTTTGTTATGAAACTGCTGAGAAGTTAACCATCTATTTCTTCACTGCAAACTCAGAGGACAGTTGTGGAGGATGTTCTTAAATCTCAAAGGCATATCTTGGACTATGCTTGGCAAGACTACTGGAGCAATCCAGAGCTGGGAGGTAGCAGGTATGCAGGCAAAAAATAGAGATAGATGGAGAATTGTCCCTGCTAGCATTTGTTGTACAATTTGGAAGGAGAGGAACTCTAGATGTTTTGATAGTAAAGAGAACAGTATGCAGAAGATCAAGCTATCTTGTCGTTTGAGACAATGTTTTTTGTGTAATCAGTTATACTCAAATAATACCATCTCTATATTGAGGCTCTAGACTCAATTTAGGAAAAATATAGTAGGATTTGAAGTAAATTTTGTAAATATAGTTTTAGTACAACCTCCGTACTGTTTTGCTTAGAATGAAATATATTCACAGTTACCAGATTCAAAAAGAAGTGCATTGATATAGGTTTTGTCAACTACAACGATCAATTACCGAATATGCTTACAAAATCACTCCATTGCTCCAAAATTGGTTATATTTGGGCAGGTTAGGAGCATACAACACGTATTCTCCAACTAGCGGAAAATGTCAAAAGTTCGAATACACGGCAAGATGAATATATGGCAAAAATTCAAACCTCATAATTTTTTAATATGAAAATGTATGATTTATATACCCTATGCACTCTAACTCGAGGGAGAGTGTCAAATATATTTTTTAGAGAAAATAGTGTGTTAAAAATGTTAATAATCCAAAGATATGGCAAGCATTTGTTCCGTGAATATACAGAAAGGTTTAGACTCCTTGTAATTGTGTAATTAGGAATAGGAATTACATAATGCTTTTTTCACATTACTTGTAAGCACTATTTAAATGTCAGCGTGTTTTAGGGAATAATCAAGTAATTGTACTCCCTAAACCTCTTTTTTTTCTCTTTTAATTACAATAAGTGACACTCACAAACAATGTTGCTTAGCAAAATAAATCTACAACAAATGAAGTTTGAGGCAAACCACAAATATGAGTTTGTCCTTACTTGGGGGGTTTGAACGATTCTCCTACTTGTCGCCATAGCTTACATGATGTTACCTATAAAACCAATAGGAAATAACCAATGAGTATAGGATTGTACACTCCATTACAAAGCTAACTATGAATTTTTTGTTAAGCTGTGAAAGAAACAGAATAGATAGACAAAATAGACAACCTAACTATAAACGCTCTAAAGATAGTAAGTTTTATGCAGAACAAAGATAAAGTCCTTGTAGTCTCTCCTTCTAACTCTAAGACGTTTCTAGGATTATAGTAAGTAAAACTTATATGGTAGACATGAGCAAGAAAGTAAGGCTCTTTTATAAGAAAAGAAAGTTGTATTAAAAGCCATGTAGAAAGTATTAATACATCAAAAAACAGGAGTTTCCTCTGGTCCCCACTAGTCCACTTAACAAAAGTCAAGTGCATATCCTGAAAGGGGCTTAAATCCTTACAGCACAGAGGTAAAGGAAACCACACTCAATCATACATGATTTAGTAAAAAAAAACCATGAAATGTTAAAGCATACTCCAACTAATTGCACCGCATCACAACTAGTGAGCTGCGCTCCGTAGAATCTCACTATTCTTGCTACAACCAAAATACCAATATAAAATGACTACAAACAAACCAAGTTAAAGTTTTGATGTTTCTTTAATATCTGCCAACCTGTTACTATAGGAGTCAAGGTTTCCATAGAATCTCCTAATTTATAGGAAACGGTCAAAATGCCCTTCAACCATGGTAAATAGAGCAAAACTGCCCTTATTTTATCACTAGGACCAAAGTTTAAATAAGGGCAACTTTGCTCTATTTCCCATAGTTGAAGGGGAACTTTGGCCCTTCTCCCATAATAACAAGTTTCACATTTCTCATAGCAAATGTCAACACATCTGTCCATCAACAAGATCAATACAACTCTGTCTATTTATCACCACAGGAAGTAAAGGTGGAAAGGAAACTAATTGATGATGAAGCAACAAAAGATTTTGTTCATAAAAGGAGCAATAGAAGATTCTTAAGATAATCCAAATAATAACTGGTTCAAGTCTCCAAATAAAATGTAGAGAAGCAAGAATGAATATCATTGCTACTTTTATACAATGCAAGTGACTTGGATTAATGTAGACAGCTTCTCCCTCATTGCTCAATAATAAGCCAGCTCTACCCTTCTCCATTAAAATACCAAGCTTTTGTTGGTAGCAGGGTTTGAACCCCTAATGTGCACCTAACGCACACATCAAAAGGGGCACTCTTACCACTAGACTGAAGGCCTGGGGACAAGAGACCACTAGAACTTATTCTTTTACTTTTCTTCTTTCTCCGGTTTCTCGTAACCGTTTCCTTATTTCTAAGAAAGAGTAGTGCAGTTAATGTTTTCCAGTCCCTAACCTAACCTTAGCCATTAGTCATAGCAGACCTTTTCCAATCCAAAGCACTTCTTTTCACCCCAAATTTGCACCACTTTGACTCTTAACAGTTACACAAGTTTGTTGATAAAAATGGTAACACTACATCAGAGCATTTAAACTCTATACAGACCTGCTCGTAACCACCAAGTCTGATCACTGCTCTCCACAACCTAACAAACATGAACAAAAATAGTTGGGCCAAGTTCAATAAAATCAAGCAAAGTACACCAGTGAAATCAAGAAAAACATGTATGACTAACTTGAGACAATTTAATGGCTCTCCGTAGAACCGTGGGGCCTTGAACTCCAAGCACCTTTCTTTGTGGAAAGTTTCTAGCTCTTTCATAAATGCAGCTTGCTCTTCTTCTGTTCCAGACTCATCTTCCCCCATAGGATTTGTATCCAGTAGAAAGGTCTTGACTGGTGTTTTCACATCAATATCATGTTCCACGTCCAACTCGGGCTTTAGCAATTCATCCTTAGTCTTATTGGCTGATAGCATCTCTGTCTCTGTCAGCACATCATCCAATCCCTCCTTCGTTTCATTTTCCATTAATGCCTGCTTCAGAATTGCTCCTTTCAGGTTCTCCTCCCTTGCTTTATTGCTTAAGAATGAGCCACACCTCTTCACTCCCATTTTTAGTTCCTCTGTTCCAGTAACATGTACCATACATGATTCCAGTTGAGTTACCCCATGGACTCCACACAACTCCCCCACAGTCACCCCATCATTCCGTTTTATAGCTTCTTCATCATCAGGTCTTACTTTCACAGGACTCTCATTCTGGACTATGGAGTCCAGTTGTTCAGTAGAATCAAAACTAGAACTGTCCCTACATCCACCGGGGCTTTGAGATTCACTAGCATTCACATCACCTTCAGCCTTGGAGGAAATGGTGGGAGATTTGAAGAAAACCTTTTCGTCTGCTGAGCGGAGTTCTTCATTCTGCACCTGAAGACTATTAGCATCAAGTATGCTTGAGCCTGGGGACTCACTCTTAGTGCAACTACGGACGTCTTTAGCCAGCTCCTTTCCAGGAGTCAGCAAGTTCTCTTTTTCTGCAAGTATGTCCTTTTTTGATTCAGTTTCATTTGTGCCGTCCCTATCAGAAATGGCATCCCCCATTTCTGGCAGGGTTTCTTTGTTATCGTTTATGTTACAATCAACCATGTCTGGCGCGAAATGCTTGAACAATTCCCTTCGCTTGATTACAGCCCAGTAAATTCTGCAAAACCCCTTTTTCCAATCCAGAACAGAACCAATAGGAAGAAAAAATAATGTTTTTTTTTTTTTGCTTAAACCTGGCTTTTAAATAACCTCAACTCCCGTTTCACTCGTGAAAAGGTAAACACGATTAAGAGGTTTTCTGGTTTCCGCTAGAAGGGATAGCAACGGGGCGTATTAGCTTAAACTAGGTAATTTGTCTGCGTCATAAATAATAATTACATTCAAGTTGCAAAATAATTCTTTACTAATATTCATACATTAAAAATCATTTAAAAAATAGGTTTTTACAAAAAAATTAGCAATATTTCAGCATGAAATTTATTACTCCCTCTGTCCCAATTTATATGACTTACTTTTCTTTTTAAGTCAGTCCCAAAAAAGAATGACACATTTCTATTTTAAGTAACAATTTGCCTATAAAATGTCTTTTTTACCCTTAATGAAATGATTTACAACCACACAAATTTCTATCATTCATTTTGGACCACAAGTTTTAAAAGTCTTTCCATTTTTCTTA
>JAJOOS010003749.1:0-31372 GCA_029582725.1 Solanum chiquidenum
TTTAAAAGTTTAAAACTTTTTCTAAAAGCACAAAAACCCATATTTATCAACAGAGATAACAAATAGCTTATCTGGGTCAGCTTAAAAATCCTCTTTTCTTCAACCCAATAAAGAAGAAAAAAACACAAAAAAACATAGTATTTATCAACAGAGAAATCAAGAAAACTATCTGGGTCAGCTTAAAAATCCTCTTTTTACAACCCCACAAAGAAGAAGAAACAAAAAACTTGTCTAAAACTCACAAATATTGGGTGGGCTAAGCAGGCGGCAAAAATTGAATATGTTAAATGTCAAATGGTTTATAAGAATTGATAATCCCAAAGCTGATGGAAGCAAATTCTTCAATGCATTGATTTTGTTAAAATACAAATATTAAAAACATCTGTTTTTAATAAAGACGATATATAAAAACGAACAGAGGAGTATATGATTAAAAAAGAATGCTAATGTACAACCATACAACATAGATATAATGATCAATTTTTTTGTGTGACGACTTTATTTGAACTTAAATTTTATGGGTTCATTAATGATAGCCTATTAAATGATATTCATTTTTTTTGAAAGGCCAACACCAAAAAAAAATTCAGTTTGTGTCACGAAGAAAAATTCAGAATTATCTCAAATTTTCATGTACATTAGTTAATGGATTTTCTAGAATATGTTTTTGATTGATACTCATTATTTTCAAAAAGAGAACATCTCTTTCTTGGATTTTGTGTCACAAAACTAGAATTCAAGAAAATCTTAGATTTTTTGTATGTATTAGTCCATGAATTTTTCAAAATATATAACCGACTTTGTTAGAGCTAAAATTTTGTAATTGGTGAATTATCTCAAATTTTCATATGTATTATTAATTCATGAATTTTTCGAAATATGTGACCAACTCTTATATATGTGAATTTTTCGAATTAACTCACAAAATGAGAGTCCTGAATTCTTGTTAAGAGTACACCAGCAAACATTTCCAATAGCAGAAATGCTCATAAAATGCCATTCTTATTGAAGATGTTGTCATAATCAGCTCAGTAATTACAAACAAAAATATTATTAATCAACTAAACCATCAACTACCATGTATCCATTTCTTCAGCTCATTGCCAGCCAAAACTTTAACCAACCTCACCTTTTTTTTATGATGCTATTTTGCACAATTTTACAGACAAGAATTGATCCCTTGAATTGGGAAAATGTATGGAATTCCTATCAATTACATCTCTATGGCCTTCTCGGCGTGATTTTCCGACGGAAGTTGCTGCTTCTTGGCTAACATTTCAGCATGTTGTTCTAAGTACTGTCTACTGTTCATCTCTGTCAACCTGCATTAGATGGCGAAATTTACATTGTTTCAGGTTATTGAACTATTTCAAAGAAAGGAAGATGGTTATGTGAATGAAATAAGAAGATGAAACAATGGAGGCTAGTGAAAGGGAGCCTTGGTATGACTAGTAAAGTTGTTGCGTTGTTGCTATGTGAACAGGAAGTCATGGGTTCAAACTGTGGAAACAGACCGACAAAAATGCAAGGTAACATTGCATACAATACACTTGTGGTCCATCCCTTTCCCGGACCCCAACTTAGTGCACCGGACTGCCCAAACAATGGACAGCAACTTGTATAAACATACAAGTCTACTTTTTGGCCAAAGAGCAACAAGAGGACGGTTGACACTATAATTGAATATTGAATAAATAAAAATGAACCCTCTCTAATAGCTTAAGCTTTGAATGAGGTGGTCACTCAATTCAACGTGATATTTTTACCTATTGTTGGACGGCTGAACCCCATGTGATATTGTTCATGTTTCAAATGTCCAGTTCCATGAGTGTGGGGTGTTAAAAAGCCCTACATAGGGAGGGAGTGGGATGTTGTTTCCCTCATGATCTATAGCAAGTTTTTCGGGTTGAGTGAAGGTTGAACACCCATTCTATTAACATGGTATCAGTACAGAGGTTTTGGGATAAGTCTCACTTCCTATTTATCGAAAAGAATTTTGACATGCTTGACACAGGAAAAAGATCATGCCCACGTGTGAGGGATGTGTTGAAAAAATAACTAAACAAACAAAATCGCATCTTTTTTCAAACAGCTTGTTCTTTTAAATGAGGTGGTAATACAATTCAAGAGGACAGCAATTTACCTACTAATGGTGCGATCTTTTGCAAAACCCAACTCGTTGTCCACACAAAGGTCAAAATCATCGTTCTTCCTTGACCTTGAAGATGTTCTAGGTGCCATTTGTTGGGCGTCGGATATTGTCACGATCTTTTCAAAAAGTTCGACAGGAGATCCCTCAGCTGTGCATAAAAGTCTAGCTCTATTTTCATACATTACCTAATGATAAAATCAAAGAGAAAATTCAGTTTGCTTCTTGACATGGAGCTTCTTCAATGTATGAGTTCGGAAAATTAAAACAAGTGATCAAGCTAGCCAAGAAGAAGAGAACTAACATCAACCAACGTCACAAAACGGTATGCTGCAGTTTTATTATGAAGCCCGAAAATCGGTACGCCATCCAGAGCCAGTGTATGGAAGTTTTCTGGTTACAGGAAAAATAAAATGCAGTCAAAAACCTCAAGTAATGAATATACTGCTGAATTGCACCATCAGAAACTAAAAAATCATGTTAGTAACCAAATATGCAAAGAGCGAGTAAATGTACAACAACATATCCAGTATAATCGCACAAAGTGAAGTGAGTAAATGTACAGCAAAAAAAAAAAAGAAGCACGGAGAACGTTGAAGATAGAAAAATAGCTAGGCAATGCTTGTTTGCCACTTCAACATTAAAAAACTCACCTACTGACCCTACTGTGTAAAAGGCTAATCCGATTATTGAAATTACTTAAACAATCAAGACCAGAAAGAAGCCACACATCACTTACTAAATAGTCCAAAATAGTCTGCTGCACCAAGAGGCCTGTCGCAGAGTTCCTCAAATGAAAATAATGCACATCCATTAGCACCCAGTGGAACCTAAAGTTAAAGAGAAGACACAATTTTAACTCAAGTTAGTTGTAAGACCTTCACATCATCAAATCAAATGCATAGCTAACTGTAGTCAACAAACCTGCAATTTCCTTCCCATGACAACTTCCACCTCTTGCCGAACTGGTTGAGCATCCCCTACTAGCATTTGGAATTGCTTTTTAATGACGCTTGATATATCTTTTCCAATAAAGTAGAAGCCTTGTTCGGCCTACAATAAATAAATTTAATTGAGATCATAGATTAACAAAAAAATAACTTCCAAATGAACTTGTACAAAGTTAAATACTATACCGAAGTCAACTTCCTGTAGTCCACTGCTGAGCCAATTTCACGTACTACACATCTTTCCTGCATCGAGATACTTTCCCAAGTCATTAAGCCAATCAACATGAGTTGGGAATCGAAGTTGAGAATGTTAAAATAAATAAAGATGATAGCTGATAGTTTCCGTTTCAATTACTTGCAGAGGCAGGTTTTTAAAGAAATTTCCCTTTTCTTTTGTTATTGTCTAGGTAAGTGGCTCTTTAAGAAGATAGCGGAGACAAACAAACAGGAGATACTAAATAGGTAGAAACACATAAATAGAAAGCATGAATAAAGTGCTAAGTACATGAAAGCAGTAATAGAAATGCAGAAATTTTCATAATAAGGTTGTCACTTTTGAAATACCTTTAAAGTAGCTATAAAAGGAAGGAAAAGATCCCTCTGCAGTCCACGTTCATAAAGGTTATCAGGAGCACGGTTTGATGTAGCAACAAGAATCTGCATTTGCAACCGTGAAGGATCAATAGAGATAACCTTTGTTAACCTTGTGATTGCAGGGATCACCAGGATACAGAAGTTATAGGAATAAAACACACGGTGTATGGGACAATGAATTACTCACTGCACCGTTTATAAATAACTGCTTAAATAAGCGATTCAGTATCAGTGCATCAGCCACATCAGTCACCTATATTAACAAGAGAAAACTTTCACGGAACTGAGATCTTCTCATAGAAGCTTAAAAACATAGTGAATAGAAAAAAGAAACGTCCCGAGTTCCATACTATACTGACATACCATAAATTCATCAAGACACAACAAAATGGCCTCGTCAGATATCTCTCCTGCCACAACTTCTAGAGGATCTGCCACACCCTTGTGCTTCTGCAATATAGATAGATGGCACAACATTAAGATCAGAAACAATAAGATTGAATGTGGCTTATAAGCTTTCAGGAATCAAGCACAACCATTTGAAAGCTTTAATAAATGGCCAGATTCTAAATGAAACGCAAAAAGTTAAACGAATGAAAACAGAAGTATATAAAAATTAGTTCTTATGCAATTCTCTAAACCTCATTGACAGGATGATTTGATAGATCTAAACAGCTTGTTAAATTAGCAATAATCTTAGTGAAATATTACAATAAAGAATGCTGCAGTCAAAATAATTAATAAGGAGATTGAAACTAAACTAAGTAAAATTAGGTTCATACCTGTAATCGGCTGTGAACATTCAGCATGAAGTCGTGGAAATGGATTCTCTTTTTCCTCCAACTACCAGGCCTGACATAAAATGCCCATTGATTGAGATAAAAAAAAATTGTCTTTTGGGTTTTCGTACAAATGTAGATACAAACATCTGATTTCTGGCAACATGAATCATTCTGTAAGATAAGGTTGGAACTTACAACTGGTCGAAAAACAGGTCCATTAGCATAGTTTTGCCTGTCCCAACTCCCCCGTAAAGATATAATCCTTTGACAGGGGCATATGACGACTGTGGTAAGAGACGAGACCATAACCATCTACTCCTGCAAATTTACCAGAGTGATGTGATGCATCAATACAACGAAACATAAACGTTCACGCTACAAGTCAAATGTACATGTTGCCAATTTCAAGATACATATATACAATTGAAATGGTGGAAACTCAGTTGGTGTTTACCTGCTGGCTTTATCAGAAGAGGCATATTTGTCTAACCGGCAGGCTTCAGCTTTTTCAATGAGCTGATCATAAAGTCTTTGGAGCTCTTGCAATGTGCCTACCTACAAAATCATCATCAGAATCTATTCTCAACAAGCAATGAAGAGATAAAAATTCATTTCTGATGTAACTGAAACTGAGTTTTGTGAAGTGCGAAGTTTCAAGCCCCATCAATTATGAGATGCATCCACATTTACAAACAGTAAATAACTGGCTTTCGGATATAGAGAATTCTTAAAAGACTACCACATTTTATGACTTCAGTACCTCCAGTGGACTCTGTGATTGAATGTCACTAGCCAGAATTTCTCAATATGAGAGCCATTCCACATGATGTAAAACTAGAACAACTGCAATTTTTAAAGAGTTCGGAAGCCATAGAGCATGTTGCCCTAAAAAGTAGGCAGTTTCAACTTCAAGCACAAAATTGAGCTTATATGTGATGCATAAGTCATTGATCTGATGCCTATAATCACGGGCAGTTTACATTCACTATTAAGCCTACACCCATTGTTCTCTTGTAAGCTAGTGTGTACTTGAATCGTTCTTCCATATGAAATTCCTACCAACATAAGAAGTATAGAGAAAAAGGCATTATCTACCCCGCCCCAACCCCCCACGGTAGATTGATAAATACAGTATTATCTAGTTAGAGAAAACAGAGTTCAAAGAATTCAATAATTCGTAAGTGCACAGAAGGCACAATCAGATAATGCACATTTTTTGTGCATCTATTTAACCATAACTAAGCATACAAATGCCTGCCCTAAGCTGATTAACATTAACACGGGACTAACTGTTGCTTACCTGGCATGCATCTCCATCCAAGAGCTCACCCTCAGCAATTCTTCGTTCATATTCCACTAGAGGCCCGCCTCTGGTCTCCACTAAAATTGAATCAATCAAAACAACAACCAAAAACAGTAAGAACTTATGATCGATATATACACAAAAAGTACATACAAGAACAAAGAACTCATCAGAAGATCATATACCTCCGTTACTAACTGTAGCTACATCGGCAAACATGGCTCTGGACAACATGTAATATGGTTGGCTAACTCTAGTGATACCACCATTATAAGACAGTTTGCATAAACAGCCATGACTTATATCAGTCGAAAAATACTGTCTTCTTACAAGACTATTAATCACATTATCCTTCCTATACCGCAGAGCGGATTTGATTTGCCTCACAGACTGCAGAACTTTCCTCATGTTGATTTCCAAACTTCCAGGAAAGACTACAAATTTAGTCCTCCCTACTTTCTTTAAGAGTAGTCTCGACAAGTTCCTTGAATAAACACCAGATTCTGAAACAAGCAAGTGGCAATAAACAATTAGTGGAATATATACCAACTTCCTCAAGACAAGACAAACAATTCTCCCAGCATAAAAGTTTGAGTCATTGATTAAAAAAAAAACAATCTTTGCATCCTTCTTTCAAGTTGGACAAAAAACAATACTTTTCTAACCTTAATTTAAATCTAAAACACAGTTGGAAAAGTAAATGACCAACCAATAATAGCTATCATAGCTACACAAAGTAGAGTAATTATGACTTCAGTAATGCCAAACTATTAAGTTGACCAAAACATCTACCATTCCCAATAAAATCTATAGAGATCTAACCAAGATTAAAACCTATAACTCTGCATGAAACAGCTAACTGGTAATGAACAAATTAAATTCAAGAAAAGATTCAATGGAATCACCTTATAGACAAATTGAGCCAAAACCCAGAATTACCAGAGAACTAATCTCAATAAAAGTGAAATAAAAATCCATTCTTGAAACAAGTAACATTAACAAAAATCACATCATATCTCCACAAAGTATTTACAATGGAATCACCTTAATAGAGTTATAGACTAATTGAGCCAAAACCCATAATTGCAATAGAGCTGATTTACAAGAAGTATTGAACTAAAACTCTGCTCTTGAAACAACTAACAACAACAACATCCCATGTAATCTCACAAGTGGGGTCTGCGAAGGTTAGAATGTACGCAGACCTTACCTACCTCGGTTGTTTTCGAAAGACCCTCCACTCCACTCCAATGCAATTAACATTAACAAAAATCACATCATATCTCCAAAAAAATCAATTTCAATGGAATCACCTTAATATGCTAATTGAGCCAAAACTCACAATTCCAAAGTGCTGATCTTCAACAAAAAGGTAAGATAAAAATCTGTTCTTGAAACAATAAAAAATCACACCACAAGCACACACAACTGCATGCTGATTTCTGAATCTTGTTTCTCTCTCTCTCTCTCTCTCTCTCTCTCTCTGTCTGAATTTTAACAGATAAAATGGGATAAACAGGATAAAGAACTTATTTTTCTTTCTGGGTGTCAAAGTTTTTCTCTCTTTTTTTCAAGAACCAATTTTTCTGGAATTTTAACAGATAGAATGAGATAAAAAAAAAACTTATTTTTCCTATTTTGGTGTCTAGTATAATTTCTTTTTCATAATAAGTTTTTCAAGACCCTATTATTCTGGAATTTCCTAGGGAAAAACAACAACATCAACAACAAAAACCAAAAAACAAAACAAGAAGAGGAAAGAATAAGAACAAACCTTCAAAAGGGTATCAGGGTATGGGCCTTTTACAGCATGTGGGGTAGGTAGGGTGTGGGGGTAGGTAGGGTGCACAAAGGGTGATATGGGGTAAAGGATCAAAAGCTCTCCAATACTTTATGAGCTTTCATAGTTTTTCTAATCTTTACAGGTTTTGGACTTTTTTTTATCAATGGAGTTCTTGAAAATTACAATATTGTCCTTCATTGACTTGGACAATGAATAGGAAGAAGTGTAAATATTGAGATTTGTTGAGGGTATTTTTGGTAGTTTGAGAGACTTTACTGACACGTAATTTTGGGCATGCTGCATTATAGAAGATGAGTCACTTAAACGTCATTATATGAGCCTTTTTCTTCTTTTTTATTTAGGGAATAAGTAATCAATTATTAATCGTGATTTCGTTTTTAATGGGCATTGTCATTTAATTTGTGTTCGCTTTATAAAAATATATATATATATATATATTAGGTTGAAGTTTAATTATTTTTACTTGAACTCGATCATATTTCTCAATCAAGAACTCTCGCATTCACAAAATAAAAGTAGCGGAGATAAGAATGTTGCGATGGATGTGTGGGTAATACTGGGTATACTAAAAGACATATGATTAGAACTGAGTATATTTGAGATAAGGTAAAAGTGACTTTGATAGAAGACAATATGCAGATATTGAGATCGAGATGATTTGGCCATGTCATGAGAAGAGAGGAATATTCCAATATGGGGTGCAAGAAGTTAGCTATAGATGAATTTAGGAGAAATAGAAGTAGATCGAAGAAGTATTGAGAAGTGGTAATTCAGCAGGAAATGACACAACTACAACTTATCGAGGATACGACCTTACATAGATTGGTGTGGAGGACATGAATTAGGATATAGAATAGTAGTAGATAGGAGTTTATGGTCATATTGTTCATTCTAGTATTACTCTCGTTTCTTGTTCTTCGATTTTATTAGTGTATGTTGTTTGTTTGATACAATAACATGTTGTTGTAATATTGTGTTGTTAGTATTATTATGTTATTTTTATTGATATCTGTTATTTTTTTATTTTCATTACTCTTTTCTTTAGACCGTTCTATTTTAAACTAAAGATCTATTGAAGTAATTATTTTACCTTTAAAATATCATATAATTTTATAAATTTAAAATGGATATATATATAAATAAAGTTAAAAATTTAAACAAATTAAATGACGATATTAAAACACATTGTCCTTTACAATTTTATAGTCTCATAAGGTACACCACAAAATTTAGCATCTTTAAAAGTGGAAAATGAATATTTTTGGTCCTCACTAAACAACATAATTTTATTTTTAAATTAGTACCTCTTATTTTAAAATATTTCTTTAGTCAAAATATAATTATTATATTGTAGATCCTCTTATCATGTGCTATTCTTTTTCTTTCTATTATTGAGATCTAATTCACAATTTTGCATGTTCAACAGATTATTTCCGTTTTTACTTGTCGAAATTGACTTATTAGGGGTAAATATAACTCTTCAATATTATCGAGTTTATTATCAACTTCATAATTAAATATATATATTTCAAATTATTTATAGTGTTATGTTCTTGAATAAGAATGTAAACGTCCTTAAGTTACGAATATGATAATCACATATCTAAATTCATAACATTTCTACATCAACATCTCTAATCGAGTCGAAGAAGAAACCATTGAGAGTTTTGCAAATTGCTCAATTAATCCAAATATATTTATGAAGTAATTTCACATTTTATGTCCTTTTAATCTAAACTTTTTCGCGATATACTTTAAATATATATACATACTCAAAATAATGATATTTTGCCTCTATTAATTTAAAATATTAAATTCAATTTTGACTACATTTATGATTCCACATGGTCCTTTTAACAAAGTAATGAATGACTTGCATTTTCAAAAAAATGATTACGATGCACTGAAGATAAAATTGTTTATTACATTAAATAAATATAAATATATATACGTATTTATGTCTATCTAATATATTTTAGATGATAATTTTTTTCTGTTTAAAAAAATACATCTCAGAACGTATAGAATCTTTTTATTCTCTCAAAAGTTTAGATTGTGATATTCGATAATAAAATAAACTATCACAAACAACATTTTTTTCTTTAATTAATCTTACTCAACCCACATTTGAATAAGTCCAAATCCCAAAATTAATGACGAAACCGCAAAACTTTTAGCAAGTTAAAGTCATGTTAATTTTTTTTTTTACTAAACGAAGACAAAAATTCAAGATCGGAATTTCTCGTCTTATACAATAATGACTTGTTTGGGTTTGGGCTATATGGATTGGGCTTAAAATTCATCATTCATGACCCGAATAAAAAAGCCCAAAAACAGAACCCGATCCGATCAGCTTTCTTCTTCTTCTTCTTCATCAATGGCATAAAATTCAATTTTCCAAAATTAGGGCTTAAGGAAGAAAACAGAAATGGCGAATCAAGGAGCAAAAAAGCGTAAGGAAGAAAATACTCGTCATATGAAGAAACTATTTCAAGTCATCATTGCCTGCAACGTAAAATTCTCTTCTTCTTTTTTCAAAAATTGGGTTTTTTTTGTTTGATTAAAAAAAAGTGAACTTTTTTTTATGGGTTTGTGTAGGTGATTTATTTATTGATGAGAGGTGGAATTTTCTATTCAAGTTTCACATGGAAGCATATTGTTGGATTATTGTTGACTTCATTGGCATATGTTATGCCGTATAAACAATTAGCTTCAATGGCGAAGCCGAGTTATGGTGATGATGGAGAGATGTTTGATGGTGGATATGATATGAGTACTGGTGGAATTTGTGGGTAATGTGTAGTTTCATTTCGTAATTTTTAATTCTAGGTTCTGAATTTTGTCTTTTTGAGCTGTTTTTGACGTTTTCTCGATAAACTATCGGCCTTTGATTACACGCGATATGTTGTTGTTGTTAGTTTTATAGAATTTGTGAACTATATTACTTGAATTTGAGTATGAGACAAGTAATCTGAGATGACTACTGACTTGGGTATGATCGATTTTTAGTTTGTTAAAATGGGGGCATTCAATTTTTAGTAGGTTTCGAGTGTATTTTGAAGGATCTGCCCTATGTCACATCCATGATGATTTTTGGGTTTTGATTTTTTTTTCCCTCTCTTTTTGAGCTGTTTGGACTTTTATTTGTTAAATTACCGGCCTTGTTTTACAGAATTTGTTAGCTATGTTACTTGGATTTGAGTATGAGATAAGTAATGACTTGGGTATGGCTGATTTTTAGTTGGTTAAAATGGGGGCATTCAATTTTTAGTAGGCTGTGAGTGTATCTTGAAGGATCTACCCCGTGTCACACTCATTTGAACCAATGATGGAATGAAAAGACGAACATAAAAATGATGAGTAGATGAATGAAGAGTGTTCAAGTCTCTCTTGCTAATTGAGTATGCTAAATAGTACTCCCTCCGTCCCAGTTTAAGTGTCTTTACTTTCCTTTCTGATCTGTCCCAAAAAGAGTGTCTCTTTTTATATTTAGTAAGTTTTTTGATTCCAATATTCAAAAGTTTTTCTTTGTTTCTTAAACTCCGTATGGAGGGAGTATTAGTTATGTGGAGTTGTTGTCCTTTCTTTAATATTTTCCCCTTATTTAATCAACTTGATATCCGTCTGTGTTTTGAATTTGTGGTTTCAACTAGTTTAAACATTTGGACTCCTCAGATGAAATGATATTAGAAGTTTATACATCAGGAGTAAAAGCTATCATAACTGCATTTCTTTCTCATCTTGTCTTAATATCCGGTGTTGTGGGTGGCCAATAGGAAAATAAAAGTCGGAGGCGTTTGTCCTACTTGAAAAATAACTTCTTGCCTTGACATTTGTCTTCATTTTTCCTAGTTGTTTCGGAATGAAGGCATGGGAAAAATATTTCATTTGTTTTCGTGCCTTCTCTTACTAAAAAAGTATAGGATTTGAATTAGTTGGGCAAGATTTAGGAGGGCGCTGTCTGGACGTGTTAGCTCTGTTAAAGGAGGTCAAATTACGAGTTCTTTTTCTATCCCAAGGCCCAGTACATATCCATTTCCTTGTATAAAAAGTTCTTTTTATTAGTATTACTTTCGGGTTTGTCAGGAGGGAATAGACTGGAGTTTAATTAAAACTATTAGTGCAATAGTCACTTTTAATGTATATAGACTATAGAGAGAGATGGGTTGTTGGATTCTAAAATTTGAACTTGACTTCAAGCTATAAATTTTGTGTGTGAATATGCGCTGCTGATCATATTCCTACCCATAGCACCAGCTTTGTGGTACCTTCATAATCTCCTGCACCATCTTTTTTGTATATATAATCTCACCTTGCTATGATTCTTGCTTGCAGATATTTACATGATATAATCTACATTACATGTTTCGTGCAATTAGCTTCTATCATCTCCGACAAGTTCTGGTACACATATCTAGTGGTAAGTTTATTTTACCTCTGTCCATGCTTTAGTTACACGTTGCAGTCATTTTTTGCTTTTTGAGAATGGAGCAGAGCATATAATTAGTATGAACTATTCATATCCACTGCTGCCAAAATTTCATAAAGATAAAATGTTGGCAATGTGTTATTTCTGCTGTATTTCTTCTTGGTATGCTCTATAGTTTGTCTAGCCATCACCACAATGTCTTGTTGACAACGTTGAAAACAGGCTGCTTTTGGATCTTTCGTCAAAAAGCAATGATCTTTCGACAACTTCTTGTTGATTTGTGATTAAAAAAAGATGCACCTGAAGAAAGAAGAAAATAATTTGACCTCCTCAACATTCTTTCATATATTTGGTTAGGAATTAAGTATAGATTGCTGCTTGAGGGCTACAGCATACTTCCTGTGGATGCGTGGATTAGTCAAGGTGCATGGAAACTAACCTGGATGATAGTGTCATTCAAAAGGGAAAAAAGTTAACGAGTTCCTCAGAATCCATCAAAAAAGCAAGTGGTCTAACCAAATTGCACCACTCCTTTTGTCAACTTCTTTTAATGACCCTTTTTCCCTTACTCTCTTTTTGCAGTGGTGACTCTCGAACCTTTCATTTTTGTAATAAAGGTATCCTGAGTAGTGCTTTACTCATGTCTGGGAATGGTGACCGGCACAAATACATTGTGGTCTCTGCAGCAGTAATAGTTGATATGCATAATCGGTAGGAAATATATGATAGATGGGAGAATTTTGTGGTATAGGTTGGAAATGAAGAAAGATTTCCCTAACATAAAATGTCTTGATAAATATAATTTTGCTGCTACTAGGAGATTGTGCAATAGTAGCTTAGGGAAATAGCAAAACTAGTTCAATTTTCAGCACCCGGAGGCACAGACTTCAGTTAAGGGGTAAAATTTTAAGAAAAGCAAGAAGAGTATTATACATGCATAAATGAAGGCTAAAAAGGCCTAAAAGACTTGTATATAAGGAAAATAAAGTTGAAGATAGGACGCGATGGAAAGATGGCATTGCGAGGACGGCAAGTTTGTGTTTTCCAAAAACAGCTCACTTTCTGCAAAATCTCTTTCTGTATGCAGAGAGCTAAGCATTGAATAGCTCTCACACTTGTGTTGGTTAAATAAGAGTTAATGGTAGAAAACACACTTGAACTATCACCTTTTTTGCGAGTTTCACACCCGCACTAACCGTTGTTTCTTTTTCCTACCTGAACTGTCACCATCTATTATTAAAGCACACCTCGAAGATGATTAGTCCAACTATCAATTGTTTCCTTTTCCAACCTGAACTATCATACCATCTACTCAACTAGTGTGTCTTAATATATAGATGGTGATAGTCCAGGAAGGGAACAATGGATAGTTGGGATGTGAAACTCGCGAAAAAGTGATAGTTTAGATGTTTTTTGTACCATTATCTCATTAAATAACTAATGAGATTTTTAGGTTATTTGGTTGATCTGCACTAAAATTATGGTTTCCCTTTCCAGATACCTGCATTTGCAGCGTACAAGCTCTCCGGACTTATCAAAGGATTTTTACCTCAAGGTTCAGAGGTTCGTGTTAACAATAGGGAATCAAATCTTCATAGATCAAACAATTTCTTAACTAGTTGGCTTAACGTTTCTCATGATTATTCCAGGATGCTGAAGAGGATGAGAAGACCCGAAAGAAAAGAGAGAAACTGGAGAAGAAAGCTTCAAGAACCAAATTCGTCAAAACAAGAGCTCGTTAGTTCAAACAGTGTTGTAGTGATGTAGGTGTTATTGAGACCTATGTATCGGCTGATGACTAATGTTTCCCCTCGAATGTCGGAGAAAACATGTTCGAGACTGGCTATCGATGTACTCTTATGTTGTTGGAAATTATTGCTTTGGGTACACTTTGTAGGATCACCAGATACAAATCCATTTTTGTTTGTTTAATATGTATCTGTGTTTGTCTTGGTCAGCAGACTAAATCTTCCCCTTTTAAGAACCTGTACCATGAACACATAATCACCATTTAGCTACATTTTGGTGTAAATTGGGATAATACATAAGCTAACTTTGAGAGTGCATATCGACACATTAACTTGATCTCAACTGACAACTAACTCTATCATGTCCTCATTGTGTCTCATGGACACTATGCTGATATGACACATAAAGTTTGGATCATTTTGTAAGTTTAGACTGTTTAGTTGTCAGTTTACGTCAAGTTAAAGTGTCAATTTATGTATTATATCGTGCAAATTAACACTTGATTTTAATACCCTTTTTCGGGTTTTAAGATATAATATGTTCTATGAGTATTACTCCCATAGTGTCTCATATCACACTCCAAGCAAAAGTGCTTCCTAACAAAGATAAATTCCATATTCAGAATTCGAACTCGAGATTCTATTTTTATGAGATTATGGCAACATCCCTTAGTAATCTTCTGGAGATATAAAATATGCAATGACCTTTATGCTCCTAATGTTCTGTGAAGAACTTAATAGCTAAGGAAAGATAAAAAAAAAATGGACTAAATTATTTTAAAAGATCATATATTAATTCAACTTAATAACTTCCAAGAGGATGTATGCAATCTGGAGCTTACATTTACTCTATTTATTTTTCCAATTTGGATTAAAATAAAGTTAAGACTTTGACACTTGTGAGACTTAAGAACTAAGACATTCATTTTATTTTTATTTTTTTAAAATGAACTGAGATGGGTCGATATATTTTAACGAGTATTTCCTCCTTTAATGAATTTTACATCGAGCATATTCAAATTAATCAGGATAATAATTTCATATAGCGGATTAAAACAAAAAAAAAGACTATTTATAATTTTCCCAAAAATTATATATATCAAAAAATTAATTAAATATACTTTATTTAAAACCTAAAAAAAATTAAGAAAAGACAAGGAAATGAATGCAACAGTGAAATACAATTGGTTGAAATTATTGTTTTAGTCAACCTTAGAGTATAAATAAAGAAGAAAATATGTACAAGAATACAAAACTAACTTGGCCAAGTAAAAGAAGAAATTTCATCCTCATTTTCCTGCCATGTGTATTCATTGATTGATCATAAATCAAGATAATATCTTTATTACACTGATTTGACAGAAGGGTGTGTTTGGCATCTAGTAATTTTCAAAAAATGTTTTTCTTACCAATGTAATTCTATAAGTAACGTCTGAATAGCGTAAGATGTATGCAATCACCCTACCCCTGCCTTTTCGATATATTTAATTGAAAGTAGAAAATATTTCGTGGAAATACGTTTGTCAAAGATTGATGATAATATTAACAAATCAAATAATATCGATATGATTTTTTTTTGTGAGTATTTTCCAATAATGTCTAAATAATGGTTATATTATAGAGAAAGTTACGCGGATAAACAAACATATTCTAATTAGTTAGTTAACATAGTTACAATTTGCCTTAATTACAATCCGCGATCTACTTTTAGCTATAATTACATACTCAGTTTTTTAGTTTTGTATAATTCATACGTTTGTATATTTCGGAATTTGTATAACTTTTGTATAATGTAATTTTGTATAATAATTTGTATAACTATTTAAAGGTTAGATATTTATATTTGTATAAATTCGTTATTTCGAGTTTATACAAAAATAGCTGAATTATATGAATGTACCTGCGAATTATACAAACGAGACAGCTTAAACCGTAGCTATAACCTGTAAATATCCAAATTATAGCTATGAAGAAATTATTTTTCGCTAATTATATTTTATTTTATTTTAAAAAAAATAGTTATAGTTACGGAATTCATCACTAATGTATCATATTATATAGCGAGTAACTCATCAAATTCATTGATAATCTGTCATTAAATAGAATTGACAATACATTTTTATTGTTTAGTTATAAAATTTGTTTATCACTAATTCATATTATTTTTTAATGTACATACAAAAATGACTTATTTTTTTATGATTTTTTATATTCTCCATCACCAAACACTCCCTTGATTGGATTATTATGAATACTTGTGTTGATAAGACAACTTTGACCTTTTCTTCTTCACAAACTACTATATATATGGTGCTACATGTTAATCTGTAGAAACACACTAAAAAAAAGCTCAACTACTAGAAACATTATTTTTTTTGTCAAAAAAATGGTGCAAATAAATATCAAAATTGCAATTTTATTTGTGATTGTAATAATTTTCTTGAGATGGATATGGAAATTCTTGAATTGGGTGTGGATTCATCCAAAAAAATTGGAAAAAAGACTCAAATTAGAAGGTTTCAAAGGAAGTTCTTACAAGTTTTTACTTGGAGATATGAAGGAAATTAATTCAATGGTTGAAGAAGCAAAATCCAAGCCTATTAATTTCACTAATGACTATATTTCTAGAGTTTTCCCTCACTTCACAAAGTTCATGATGCAATATGGTATGTCATCTCTTTTCAACTTATATGATATAGTTTAACTGAATTTATATTATTCAGTTTTAATTTTTAAAAATATTATTGTATTTGTAGCAATTTTTTCAACTCCACTACTTTTTAAAGATTTGACATATATGATATATTCATCTGATTCTTTTTGAAAAATCTGAATAACATAAGATTGATCGATGTTGAGAAAAGAAATAAAGAATTTTGAAAATGTGGTCTTAAAATATGGTGTAACATTTATGTGGTTATAAATTTTTTAAAATTTGTAATCCTATATATATATATATATCTATGTGAAAAGAAAAGACTAAAGAGGTTTGAAAAGACTAGTCTGTTCACACTGCTATAAAAAATTATTTACACTAGTATAAATACAATTTAAGTGGTTATAACAAGTTATTATTTAATTTCCTAAATTACCATATTAGGATTAATATAAAAGTTTGAACTTTGAAAACAGTTTAACATTATAGTTCAAAGAAAATTTACACGGTTAGTATATATAAATTATATACTTTTTTTGAGTATAAGTTTTATGCACTCTCGATATAAGCAATTCTATGATAAGCTTCAACTTATAATTTAGTAAAACTAGTAAATAATCTGGCAATCTGCTATCACATGTTAAACTACATCATTAGGTCATTTTCACCTATTTGTTTTCAAGATTTTTAATCCTACATTTAAGGATGTTAGATTCAAGTATAATTTGAAATTTTGAATGATCTAATAATGTATAATATTATTTATGCTGACGATATATATAACTTAAAATTATTATGTATTTTGTAGGTAAGAATTGTTATATATGGTTGGGTCCAAAACCAACAATGTTGATCTCAGAACCTGAATTTATAAGGGAAATTTTATCAAAAAGTTATATTTACCAAAAAATTCAAGGCAATCCAATCACTAAGTTACTAGCACAAGGGCTAGCAAGTTATGAAACAGAGAAATGGGCTAAGCATAGAAGAATTATCAACCCTGCATTTCACCTTGACAAGTTGAAGGTACTTTTAATATCTAATTTATTTATTTTTTCATTCGGTGTCTGATATGTACTGCATGGTCGGATGGATTGTGGTCATACAAGTTAGAAAGGAAGTTGTCCTTTTTGGTCCCTAGAAGTTTCTAAATTGTAATTTAGATTCGTGTTGGAAAGTCTTACTTTAAAAGGTAAAACACTTTGTATCAAGGCGACTCCATTCAAGGGACTTGGATCCAAAGCCAATATTATAGTTATAGCTCGGGCATAATTCAATAATTTTGGTTCAAGCTTTGTATTTGTGTTAAAAAAACTTAATAATTTATTCAGAATCGGGTAAACAAAAAGAATTATGACTCACAACTCATAAACTAAAAATTTGGATCCACCTCTTTTAAAACTCGTCAACTCGAAACCTTTAATCAAGCATAGAGAGATACTTACAACCTTGTCACGACCTCTAAGGGACATCCTAGATCACTTTTTTTTTATTACATCGGTGGTAGGGAAATAGGAAACTGAGGCAGGGGATTACAAGGTGGGGAGTCGAACCCTCATCAATAAGATGAGAATTCAGGTAGCCAATTAACTGAGCTATTACGATCTCACACATCTTAAATCACTTTTTTAACTATGATTAATTATTATTATTTTTTCTGTGTATATAGCACATGCTACCATCATTCTACTTGAGTTGTTGTGACATGATCAACAAATGGGACAATATAGTTTCATCAAAGGGATCAGAGATAGATGTGTGGCCATTTTTGCAAACTTTGACAAGTGATGCAATTTCAAGAACAGCATTTGGTAGTAACTATGAAGAAGGAAGGCAAATATTTGAGCTGCAAAAAGAACAAGCAGATTTAATTATACAAGCAGCAAGGTGGATTTACATCCCTGGATGGAGGTAAATTTCACTTACAAATTATATATGCCGATATATTTTCTATCACATTAAAGTAACTGAACTTTAAACAAAGGTCATAATAAAGTCGTAAAAATTATTTTTTGTCACATAAAAATTATATATACACAATGTCAAGGGATTTAAGTGATGTTGATTGACTCCCCTTGGACAAAGATAGTTCCGCCCTTGTCAACGCCATATATTTAATCTTATGATCATTTGCATTTTTTGAGAAATCACATAAATATAGTTCAATTACTTTAATGTGATAAACAATTGTTTCTTGACTTTATACTTTTATCAATTAGATAAAAACCAACAAGGCTTGTGGTGGAGTGGTAAGTACTCCTTCATCCTTAAATCAGGAGTCTCGAGTTCCAGTACCCCTGGGTACGGATTCAGTTTACTCCAAATGTGAGACTTCCCAACGCGAATCTGGATTTTATTGTTATACTACTAACTCTTGTTTTTTATATGGAACAATAGGTTTGTGCCAACAAAAAGGAACAAGAGGATAAAGCAAATAGCAAATGAAGTAAGATCATTAGTGTTGGGAATTATCAACAATAGAATAAAGGAAATGACAGAAGGTGAAGCTACAAAAGATGATTTATTAGGTATATTATTGGAATCAAATTTCAAAGAAATACAAATTCATCATGAAAACAAGAATTTTGGAATGACAATTGATGAAGTGATTGAAGAATGCAAATTATTTTATTTTGCTGGTCAAGAAACTACTTCAGTATTACTTGTTTGGACTTTGATTTTATTGAGTAAACATTTGGATTGGCAAGAAAGAGCTAGACAAGAAGTTCATCAAGTATTTGGAAGTAACAAACCTGACTATGACATGTTGAATCAATTGAAAGTTGTAAGTATACATTCTTGTTATCCAAAATTTTATTTGTATTTGGTACGACAAAAGTCATTTTCTGATATTTGGTATGACAGAAGTCACGTTCCTTAGAATAAAGATAATGAGTTCAATACTCCACTTTGACAGTATCATCAAACCTAACTTTTTGAATGAAGATGTGACTATATGTCACAGGTTCGAGTCGTGTTATATGTTACCCCTCCTTAGGATAACATTTCTTGTGAATGACTTCTGTCGTACCAAACAGGACATTTTCAATATTTTTGACTACTTATTTATTTCAACAGGTAACAATGATATTCAATGAGGTTCTAAGGTTGTATCCACCAGGAACTATGATTGGTAGAAGAGTACAAAAAGAGACCAAATTAGGGAACTTGTCATTGCCTGCTGGGATGTTACTATTGTTGCCAACAATTTATTTGCAACATGACAATGAAATATGGGGTGATGATGCAAAAGAGTTCAATCCAATGAGGTTTAGTGAAGGAGTTAATAAAGCAACAAAGGGTAAATTTGCATATTTTCCATTTAGTTGGGGACCAAGAATATGCATTGGACAAAATTTTGCTATGTTAGAGGCAAAAATGGCACTTGCAATGATTCTACAACACTATGCTCTTGAGTTATCTCCATCTTATTCACATGCTCCTCATACAATTATCACTCTCCAACCTCAACATGGTGCTCCATTGATTTTACGCAAGTTGTAGGGTCGATTCACATCAGAACTCTGAAGTTAAGCGTATTTGGATGAGAGTCTATAGTACTAAAATGGTTGACCCTAAGAAATCTTCGTGTTGCATTCCTTCTTTAGCCATCTCCAATTTGTGTTGTAATTGTTAAGTTTGCTTGTATGAGACGTAAAGTCCTCGTGTTGAATTTCTCCTTTAGACGACCTTGGTTTGTTTGGGATTGAGATGTAATTATTGTTGTTGTTTGTCATAGGGTGGATATATAGATTTGATATATCTACTTTAACTAGTATGTACTTTACTTTTAGTAGCTACAACTCTATGTTTTTGAGCTCTCACCATGTTATACACATACATATTAGTTCAAAACTCATAGCTTCATCGATAATATCATGATAGTATTTATTCATAGTGTGGAAATAGGTCTATCACACGACATACCAGTCATAGAAATCCCACAACATCACATAGTCATTGTCATTACACAGTACTGGTTTGAGCAAAATCACACTGATAATATGATACTAATAGTACTTAGGGTACTAACTTCGTAGATAATATGATAGTAACTCTGGCATTTCACCCTCCAAGGGTAGCATAGCATATATATAGCTCCCTGCTCCCTGTCAACTACAACGAAACGCAGATTAAGTTCTTGCATAGCTGCTACACAGCAGCCGCGCTACGTCAGAGATGAAAGTGACAATCTGATCCCTAGCAATTTCATTTCTTCACGCAGGTCATCCATCTAGTTAGCCACGAAAAAGAGAAAAATATTAGAAAGGAAAATATGCATATATTTACAATCTTCGAGGAGATAAGTTGCTCGATCAAAGGAGATCTTTACTTCTAAGTGCCAAGACAATCGCAACTTTACATTCAATAACAAGACTATGTCTCTGCACACTGACCTGATGGAGAGTTTGCAGTGATTTATTGCTAAGCACGTGAGTGGCCAAGTCAGGCGCGAACCCTTGCACACCAATGCAACCTTCCTGCTTGCCTCCGGGAACAGAATTTATGAAATAGAAGTGATCTTCATAGAGCTCAGACAAACTCGAAGAAATTACTGGATACTTCACTTTTTCATGCAGGTCATCCATCTAGTAAACCAGGAAAAATAAGCATATTAGAAACATAAGAAGGCAAATATTTCTAATCACTCAGAGATATTTTGCACATTAAAGATGATAGGTGGTTAGATCATCAAAGTTTTTCTTTACTGTTAAACTTCACATTCAAGGACAAAATAACGTCTTTGTCCACAGACCTGAAGATCTCCGAGTAATTTTTTACTAAGCACATGAGCAGCCGAGTAAGGCGAGAGCCCTCGCGCACCAGTACAGGCTTCCTGCTCCACTCCTGCACTGGTATTTGTGAAGTTACTTAATTGCTATTCAGAATCTTCGTAAACTTCACCATCATCAGAAAGTTCATCAAAAGCTCTAACATCAAGCTGATAGCGGAGAATTCCTCCAATGCCACCAAAACCACGGCAAAACTGAGATCCTTCCTGTGATTTGTTGGTAACAAACTCCAAACTACAACCAAATCTCCTGTATTCATTCGCAAACCACTCAAGTAGTGACAATTTATCCTGAACTTCTAATTCAGCATTTGTATCAGGATCACGGAAGTTACTTTGGACAGTGTCTTGCTCCTTGTTCAAGTGCTTGATGATTGTTTCTCCGGAAGTGTTATTTTTCAGCACATACCTATTAATGTCCAGATTTTCCCACACAATAAGGGTCTCAATAGCACCCATTTCCAGAACTTTCAAGGTATCATCAGTCCCAAAAACATACTTCCCGGTGTCCTGACTGATCTCCTCAAAATATTTGCCTATCAACTTCTTCTCTTGTATAAATTTCACATTGGCCAAGACCTCAGCAGACAGCTCAATTGCTTGGTTGAAACCATTTTCCCCTCCATAAGAAACATCGACCACATTCAAAATCTTTGCCTGAAGACGAGGATCAAACATATCAGACTGGCTAAGCTCCGTCTTAAAGTCAGCGGATCCAGCTAGTATCAGACCTGAAACGTTAGGCTGGCTAGTGGCAGGATTAATATAAAACTGGGTTGCAAGCTCAGCTGTTTTCCTCACATAATTGTGACGTTTCTCCATCCGAAGACGAGCAAAACGCAGAGCAGACTGACCTCCTCTTCCATGTTTTTTGGGCAGATCAACACTAAACTTGTGAAGGACCTCCCTGGTATTGCCACTCAATGTCCCAAAAAGTGTCCCATTCCCATCCATCACAATAAACCCGAACTTGTCATCGGATTCCAAAAGCTCATTCAAGGCTTCTGTGTGGAACTTGTTATCACAAAGATATAGAGATGCATTAATGGGCCTGAAGGGCTCAAAATCAATTGTAACCTTCTTCTCTTTCCCATCTTCAGTTATGATTGTTCCGGTATAAAGCACAAGCCCATTTGGTGGAACCTTGTTATAGAGTTTAAGTCTCTGCTGAGCAGATGTGATTGCACCCAGCACAGATTGACGATTCACTCTACTTTTGATGTTTGATGCAGTTCCGAACTCATCTCCAAGCATCTTAGTGACCCTAGATACTTGATCCCGTGGAGGCATGATTAGAGAAATCATGCTGGTACCATTGCCTCGAGCAGCTTCGAGTGCCTTTATAAGTTTCTTGATCTTCCATATCTCGATATTCTTATCATTATCGTGACTGTCAGCCATCATTCAATATCAACCTGTAGGTCAAAGATCCTCAGATTAGTGGTACACAAACAAAGACTTAGGTAAGTAGAGCTAACACCAAGTGAAAAAACAAATGTCAATCCATCAAATAAACTAATCAATTGACATCTATTGAGCTAAACTTATGACAGGCAGAACCAGTTCATTATTTTCGGGTAAAGTTACAATATCCATTTAGAAGTTAGTATAGGAACTTCGACAAGCTTTGTAAAACATCCAATTTTCCCCACCTCCACAACCAAGCTTTGTAAAGCATGTACTTCCACAATTAAACATCTACTCTCATTGATAATCTTCGCTAGTTCACTATTTTAACATGGCCTAGTGTTACAGTGACAAATAAGTTCTTCACAGGGGTTAATCTACATAACAAATTTCATTAATCATAACGAGTGTTCAATTATAACGTGTAAGATTCACTTTCTTTAAAAAAATCCAGCAATTTCTCCAATAAAAGTAACTACCATAAAATAGATTTATACAATAATATCTAGTTTAAATAATCAGTTTCATAATCCAAACAAGACAAAAGAAAAATACACAGCATCCATGGATAACAACGTAAATTGTACAGATACTTCACGTAGTTAGATCGATCATACCTCAAATAACGACAAACAATAATAAAAAGAAAAAAAAACAAATAATAAATAACAAACGGATAAATCACTTGTCAATATGTAAAAAGGAAACACAAATTACAAGTTCCAAACCAAAAGAAAACGAAAACGGAGTTCAGCAAACGCACCTTATTAAAGTAACTAACATAAAGTAGATCATATAATACTATTATCTAGTTTAAATCATCAGTATCAAATCCAAGCCAAACAAATAGAAAAGAAACATACACAGAATCCGTAGATAACAATATAGCTTGATACTTCACCTCGCTAGATCGATCATACCTTAAATAACCAAATATATATATTATAATAAAAAAGGAAAAGAAAATGAATAAATCACTCACTATTATGGGAAAAGAGAACACAAAATGACACCTTTTCACACAAAAAAAAGATAGAAAAGCAAGCTTCGCTAACACACATAAAGTAGATTATATCATAACATCTAGTTCAAATCAAAAGTTTCATAATCCAAACCAAACAACAACAAACACAATCTCATAGGTGGAGTGTGAGGAGAGTAGTGCGTACGTAAACCTCACCCGGTAGAGAGATTATTTCTGATAGAATCTCAGCTGAACGACCAATAATCCAAACCACACACAGAAAAAGATACACATGATACATAGATAACAATATAAATCGATACAGATACTTCACCTAGCTAGATCAATCATGCCTCAAATAACCAAAAAATAAAAAACAAAAAAACAATAAATTAATAAACAAATGAGTATATCACTCATCTATATCTCGAATAACCACAAATTTCAGCTTTCTCACAAAAAAAAATCCAGCAATTTCCCCAATAAAAGTAACTCACATAAAAATAAATCATACAGTAATATCTAGCTTAAATTATCAGTTTCATAATCTAAACCAAACAAAATAAAAATAAAAATAAAAAATCACACAATTCGATCGATCAATTCATACCTCAAATAACCAAAAATTATATCAAAAAAATCAAAAACAAACAAATCACTCATCAATATGCGAAAAATAAACACAAAATTCAACTTTCAAACTAAAAAAAATCGAAAAATTATTTTAGCGAACGTACCTTATTAGAGAGAGATGAAAAAAAAAATCTGCAGATCAATAGAGATGAAAGAAAAGACTGACACGGCAGTTTATGGAATTTTAGAGAAAATGGAGGGGCTCTTTTTTATATATAGTTATTCTATAAGGGCCCACAATGAAAATATATTAAAATACCGACTTTTCTTCTTGTGAATTTCCAATTTACTCCCTCTAGAATTATTTTTTTTCTTTAAATAGAAAACGAACACTTGGCTATTACATGTCAATTTTTCCTTGGTATTATTTTATAGATGTTCGAATCAAACTTTTATTGCGACATGTTATGATAATAATAGGTTAATTAGTGTTGCGCTTTTGACACACATATTTTGACTATATGTGTTTGTAATAACTCAAAATATGTGATCTAACAGTAGCTACACATCTAAACATATCAATAGTCATTACGAGTATGCAATGTTTTGAATTTTGAAAGTTTCACATACCACTCGTAAAGTCTCACCTATGTTAGTGATATCAGGTGAGTGTTGAATTCCCCATGAGTAGTATATTTTTGAAGAATATAATACATAAGTGATACGACTCAATATTTTAAAGAGTCCGAGCAACATAAAATCTCATAACATGAAGTAGTCATTGAGATTGCATACCTAAAACATATGATAATGATATTTTCTTTTGATGTTAATTTTTTAGCATTAAATGTATCTAACAGCTGTTTAATCCACAGCTTAAACCATAACCTCCTGATCACACAATGACAACTCTTAATGTGATTAACAACACAAGTAAATTTACATTTCAATGTATAACAAAGCTAATGTTACAATGAACTTCCATAAATTTAACAATTTTCAGTTTTTTCTGACTATACAATTGTGTTACATAGATGCAGAAAATTAGAGTAACACTAAAGTTATATGCACATAACATATACATTTTGGACAAATTGTCATTTGTGTTCTCTACTGGACAAGTCATGGAGCATTTCTTCTTGAAATGTACATTGATCGATAGGATGGCAACTCGAGCAGGACGTGCTGCAGTTTCAGCTTTAAAGTTCGAAGAAGCTTACATTTGGTGCACGGAGTGTTTAGTGTCATGGAAACGAGGATGTTTCTGCTGTTAAAAGATTGAATTCTCGTTCTAAGATCCACGAAGACTTGTTCTGATGGTTGACGTTGTAGAGGTACTCCAGGAAGTATCCGCCATAGGTGATCATAGATATAGTGGCTCTACAGAATCAAAGTAGATAGATGAGTTAGAATTCCGAAGATCCATCAAATTTTCTAAGCACAAACCCGAAGAATTTACTGAAACTTGGAACACAACGATATAACATTCCAATAGATCTTTCAGTAAAGCATACATGCTACAAAAATGTCACATTGTGAGTTAATACACCAGCCTTTTTAACTACCCCACCCCCATCCCCAAATTCCAACCTCGGGAGGATCAACGGCATTCTTACTTACCATCCACGTGACTCGAAACAGGAGTAGCATTTAAGGATAACACAACAATCCTTTTGAAAAAAAAATTGTTCAAGAAACCCCTTTCCCTTTAAAAAAAACTTTGAATGTTTTAAGAAATCGAAGATGCTTGGATTACTTGGCAAGCAGCTTCTTTGAATATGCAGATCAGAGAACTAATAACTCGAGCATTGTTGTCTTGTCGACACCTCGAGCTGGGGAGACTAACCCCCTACCTTGGGAGGTAGAGGGACTGTTTCCGAATTACTATTATTATCAAAAACTAAAGAATATGTATTGCGACATTTATTCTCATTGGTACTTTGGTCGCTCATTGCCAGAGGCTCATCACACCAATGAAAATTTTATCACAAAATTAGGGCGAACATTATAGGAACCCCTATAAAAAAAAAGGGCCTTCAACATTTCTATGGAAGTTTAAAATTTAAAAACTGCTTAACAACAATTAACGCAATCCAATAGATGCACAATGATTAACTATGTGCCACATAAATGGATACACAATCAAGTTTTCTCACCTTAGTACCACATGTTCAGGTGTTGCTGTCTCATCAAATTTCTCTATTTTGCGGATCGACGTATTACTGCATATAGTATTTATGAAAAAAGTTTGATGAGAGAAATTTCACCGAGATTTATTTCATATGGCTTGAAAAGTAGCTAATAAATGTCCCATATAGAAGACTACAGAAGACAATTTAGCTTGCCTTTGTTAATACGTATTGGAAATCGCAAATACTTGTGTCAATTTAGTAAATGTCAAAAACATCAAATATAATTGGTATACTGTGTGGATTGAATACAATACCTTCTCACTCCAGCCGGGACAGCACGATGCAGTATGCAATGCTGAGCAGGATCCAGGGCATCGTTAATAGTATGAGGTACTTTTATTGATCCTAGAAGACCAGAAGACCTTGTACAATTTACAGTATAAGTAAGAAGAGCAACAAAAAAAAAGCAAAGTAAATTAGGTCTAATTTTTGGATTACGAAATAGAGATGTGCATACTGATGTAAAAACTCATTCCGCAAAAAGGTGAATAATTCTAATGGCCAAATGATCCTGTCAATTATATTTTAAAAGAAGACAAGAAAGTGAAATGAGGATGAGAAAGGGAAACAAAGATATCAATTGTTCGCTCTCTAGCCATTAGCCAATGTTCGGATTCGAGATGCTTATACAATCCTAAAAGATGTTGGTGTCCATGCTTATTGCACTTGAGAAATTGAGTTCTCACCTTTGATTTGGGGGTGAACCCAAAGAGAAAACATGAACAGAGCCAGAAGAACTAGTCGCAAGAAGAATATCTGGAAGTTCTGCCGCTGGCGCGAATGACAAAGAAAAGATATTTGAAGAGTATGATCCTCTCCTGAAGCTATATGACTGCCAATGGATAAGATAAGATCCATTAAGATACTAAAATAATAATCAATCAAAAGGCGTAATTCAAGTGAAGTTGTAACACAGAAGCATCAATTACCAATAATGTAATGACATGTAACATAACATATTACAAGTGAAACAGTACTTTCTCAGTACGTAACTACCTATTTTTTGATATGGTAATTACTTTTAACAACCTGTTTATCGTTCTCATTTATCCCGAATTTTGATATTTTTTTTGATATATTGTTTAGAAAAAATGGTAAAGTCATATATGTTGGAACTGCAAAGTGAACTATTTCATACATAGTTCATCTCTTTTCAATGTTTGTCTAGTTTTGACTTGACACGAAGTTTAAGAAAACTCCTTACAATGTTAGACCACTTGTACAAAGTAAACTTCATACATGACGTTGCAGTTTACTTTGCAGTTCGAACATTGTCCCTCCGTTTCAATTTGTTTGTTTAGTTTTGACTTGGCACGAAGTTTAAGAAAATAAAGGAACTTTTGAATCTTGTGTTCTTAAATTAAAGATATGTTGGATGTACCAAAATGTCATTTAATCTTGTGGTCTTATGCATGACCGGTGTAAAGTTAGAAGTAAAGAGTTGACAAAAAAAGAAAGTAAGACAGACAAATTGAAACGGAAGGAGTACTTATTAGTATCACATTCAGATACAAATGTGCTTGAGGGTTCACCTTAGTTGCATCTGAAACAAGATGAATTCTGATCATGGTCCCTTGTTCAGATGCTGTTGCAATGTGAGTTCCACCTGATGAAAGACTCAAGACAGCCAATGGTGAGCGATGAGCATCTATCTGCATTTTATAACAGCAACCGAGATAAGATAAAATCTCGCCATCTTGTAAAGAATAAGAAAGAGAAAATGATGGTTAAATAGTTGGTTCAAAACTAGGAAAACGCTAAACTCCTCAAAGTTATGATGTATAACATCTCAAATCCGTTGATCTTATTAGAGATTGTGTAATATCAAAAACATAACAGTAAGAAGCACACCTCACAGTGCAAACGGAGGTCGGAAACATTATAGACTAACAATGATCCTTTGGTTGTACTTGCTGGAAGGGCCAAAAATGAACCATCCAAGCTGGGTGAAAATGCACAAAGTCCTAAAAATTGAAACAAGAACTTGTTGATAAGAAAAGAAAATGTGCTAGGCCAACTGGAAATTTTATAGCATCCACAAAAACTTGAAAGGTATAACACAGTGACTTCTTTTATTCTTTCCTTTTCTGTTGATCTTTTTAAGCGGGGCGGGGAATGTCATATCCAATGATTGTTCGAGTCATGTTCTAATCCAATCTAGTATACAAGATTGACAGTGAGCCATTAAAACTTGAACAAAAAACTTTCAAACAGACCTTTTGGATTCGGCACCGTATCAATTGTGTCCAGTATCTTAAGACTATTTATATCATAAACAAATGTCTTCTCCTGCAATATGACAATCAATCTGCAAATTCGAGGACATTGTTTTGAAAAAGAATCGAAAAGGGGAAAATAAAAAAATATGAGTTGTTAATCAAGATTGACAAAAGTTTTTTTTTTTTGAACTAATTGACATGCTTATTTCCACACAAACACCGTTTGTTCGTTTAATACAATTATGCAGAACCCCAAACAGATGAGCAAATGTGTTATGCTGCGGAGTACTGATAGCCTTACTGCAGAGATTGACAAAAGAATTGCTTGGCATTAACAATCAAGTTACAAAGACCAAATATATCATTTCTGTTCTGATTCAGAATCAAAGTGCATAGTTCATAATACAGGGAATAAGAATCCTAACAGCCACAAGAAAAACAATTCATTTGTTTTTTCTTTCCTTATTAGTCCGTTCAAAAAGAATGTGTCTTTCCATTTTTTGGCAACTCGTCAATTCTAACTTTCCACATGACATGTTTAAGACCACACGATTAAAGGGTATTTTGGTACATTCTACATATCTTTAGTTTAAGACCACAAGGTTCAAAAGTCTTGGTTACTTTCTTAAACTCTATGCCAAGTCAAAACTAGACAAACAAATTGAAACGGAGGGAGTGTGTAAGTCTTTTGTTGCAACAGGACATTTTAATTAGTATGATCTCAAGACTCGGACTAATGATAGTAACCATTGTCAGTTCAATGAGAACAAAAATATAGTATCAGCTAGCAGAATGAAATAAGGAGATTGCTTTTGCATCTCTGTCAGAATGAGACTATTGTCTCTGCATTTCAAAATGAATTCTTATAGATTGTTTAATTTCTTTTATTAAGATAAAGATATGGAGAAGATTTTTGGTATATTTCACATATCTTTAGTTTAAGACTACAAGATTAAAAAATCTTCTTACTTTCTTAAACTTTGTACCAAGTCAAAACGAGACAAACAAATTGAAACGGAGGGAGTAAAAGTATGAATGGATTGTCATTATGGATAGAATAGAATCCACTTTCTAGGCCGTTGGAATTTCTTAACTCGTTCAGCTAGATTCAAGTTAATAGTTTAGCATTATCATGCAAGAAACTCCACCTTCGATAAACCAAAAAGGCAATCAACCTGCAGGAGTATAGCTTTATTCAATCTAATCTACAATTTTCTTTGAATAAAAAAAGTTTACCCCTCTAAAACATCAAACTCTGAATACAACATGTCATACAAATGAAAAACCGACCAACGAGAATGTTCAACGAGTCAAATGTAGTTTACCTTTTCTTATTCATGCGAACAGCAAGGATTGAAGTTAAGAAGTTAAGTTCCTCAAGAGCTACTCCAGTCACAGTATTAAACAAACACAGTCTTCGAGGTGACAAAGACGGCTGTTGAAACGACACAAGTAGTAAGAAACTCATCAGAAATCTAGTAGATCAATGAATAGTTAAAAGGACTACAATTAGAGCATAGTAAATTACGAAACCTGTTCACCAGCTCCAACAATTGCGAGAAGGCTTGAGCTAAACAACATTTCTACTATAATAAATGCTCCAGCAGCTACCAAAAAAAATCAATTTGAAAGGACATTAAAGCTAACTTGTATCCCTAACTTTGTAATGCAAAAGCACCAAAAAAGATTATGATGTTAAAGATTGTTATATCCCGTAGGTTCCATTTTGACACTAAATATTTAAACTTTCAGCTGGATATTGATTTATCAACTACAAAAAAGCAACAAAACAACAATAACTACACATCAATCTCAAACAAGTTCGAGTCAGCTATACCCCTTAAATAAAGATACCATTATTATTTGAATTTCCTTCTAGCTAATCTATACAAGTACAACAAAGCAACTACACTTAAAAGTTGTGCAACTTTCTGATTTTTCAAAAGTATTTGAACTTGGTAAATTGTGAAACCTGTTCACCAGCCCCAACAATTGCGAGAAGGCTTGAGCTAAACAACATTTCTACAACGATGAATGCTCCACAAGCCCTCGGGACTTGACACTTGGACACTGGAAAGCTTGCCCCAAGGTCCTTCTTTTGGTACTGTCCTTTTCCTTTCCAAAGTGGAATCACTCCTTGCTTTTCCCCCTTTGACATGTGCCAAACTCCACTTTTGTTGTTGCCACTTGTCAGGTAGAATGATTCATTCAACCTTGGTATCGGCAACCAAGACACCCTTCTCTATCGAATGAATCTTCAAATCATCATCTTCAAACCACGACCCCAATCACGGTTTCCAGTTGATTTGTCTCAGGTGACGGGCAGGTTTACACTTCATAAAATGCGCTTTGACAGCAGCTACCAAAAAATCAATTTGTCACAATACTGAAGCTAATTTGTATCACTAACTGGCACCCAATGTGTGGGCGTGTGGCTTGGTGGTCAATAGGGTGGATCGAGAACCAAGAAGTCGCAAGTTGAAATCCTACCAGAGGCAAAAACACTAGGTGATTTATCTCTCTGAGCCTTAATCGATAGAGTTACCCTAAGAACTAGTCGAAGTACGTGCAAGCTTCCCAAAACACCATAATTATATAAACTTTGTAACACAGATGCAACGAAAAAGATCATAACTTTAAACATTGTTATATCACATAGGTTCCATTTTGATACTAAATTATCGAACATTCAGCTGGATATTGATTACCAACTACTACTACAAAGAAGCAACAAAACAACAATAACTACACATCAATCTCAAACAAGTTCGAGTCAGCTATACCCTTTAAATAAAGATACCATTTTTATC
>JAJOOS010003750.1:0-48668 GCA_029582725.1 Solanum chiquidenum
CCTTTAAGTGTTGAGTTCCTAATCCCCTTTGAGAAGTATCTTTGAGTCATTGAGTTGAGTAGTTCATGCTCATAATTCCGCATGAACTCTGAGCTGAGCATTCTTGAAAATGAGTAGTATCATTGAAGTTCTTGAGTTCCAAGTATTTGAGTTCTATCTATGGTTATTGAACACCTTGCATTGAGTCATTCATGTCCCTAATTCGGCATGAACCATATTTTAAGAAGTCTTTTACAAATATTTTAACTTTGTTTTAAGACTTAAACTTTGAAGTTAAATAAAGAGTAAGAGTAAAGTCTTTTATAACGTTTTAACTTCGTTTTAAGACTCAAGTTTTCAAGTTAAGCAAAGAGTAAAGAGTTGAGTTCATTTCTCAAAAGTTATTAGGGAACTAAGTATTCCCAAAGAAGTTTATAAATGTTTTCACATTTGAGCAAGAAAGGAACTATGATTTCCAAAAGAGCCTTGGGCTAGTTTTCAGTAAAGGGAACATTGATTCCAAGAGAGCCTTTGGGCTAAGCTTTGAGCAATTATCTCAAAACTAAAGAAAGAGGTGTTTAAAATACATATGAGCTAAAGTATATTTTGGGAGTAGTATTGAGCACCGAATTGGAGACGCGAGTTCATATTAACTCAAATCTCCATAAGAACCATGTAGCCAACATGGGATTTAACGGGTCATACCTTTTAGATGATCACGTAAGTTAAGCTAGTGGATCCACTAAGTTAAGTAAGGTCCTATACCGATGGCAAGGTATAGGATAATCCTTTGCAGCGCGAGGTTAAGTACTGTATCATCACGATAGCTCTTAAGTGATGGTTGTCGGTTAGAGAAACTCCCACAAAAGTTATTGTATTCTTATAAACACAATTATTTGTATTTTTACATACATTTAAGAGTTATGCTGTATCCTTGCAAACACACAGAGTTGACATCATGTTTTTAAACAGTTTGTTTCTTTATATTGCACTTGTTTTAAATTGCTTTATATTGAAATGAGTTCAGTCATATTGAGTTGACTATCCATAGTTGAGTATCCAAAGTCGAGTATCATATCTTTGAGTTGAGTATCTAATCTCTGAGTTGAGTACTTCTGAGTTGAGTAAGTTGAGTAGTTTTGAGTATCCTTGAGTATTCCTTGAGTTGAGTAAGTTTGAGAAGAGGTAAGTATGTTTCCTTTTGTCAAGTTTCAAGCTTATGTTTATTCTTTAAAATTCCTCTTACATGCTCGTACATTCCACGTACTGAGCCATTTGGCCTGCATCTTCTCATGATGCAGACACATGTATTCAGGATCATCAATAAGAGATCCGTTGATACATCCGGGAGTTCGAGTTAGCTATGGTGAACCTCCTTGTTTTCGGAGGATTTCATTTACTTTTCAGTTTAGTCAGGATGTCGCGGGTCTTGTCCCGACTTCCATCTTTATCAGTTTTAGGCTTCATAGATAGTCAGTATAGTGAGAAGTCTGTATCATTTATTTTATTAAATGTTTTAAAATCTTAAGTTGCCTATTTTATGGCGAGTTGAATATTATTTTTATATTCAGAGTTTTTTTCATTTGAGTTAAAGTTTTGTATTTCAGTTTCATGAACTTTTATTTCAGTTTTTTATAAAGATTTTGCATGCTTAAGTTAGTTTTCCGCTTGTAGTCAGCCAGGATGAGGGTTCGCTTGGGGACCAACAATGGTTCTTGAGTGCCGGCCACGTCCAGGGTGTAGACTCGGGTCGTGACACATAGAATCACAACCATCACCTACCTCGAAACAAGCTTAAAACCCTAAGAAACTCAATCCTTTCCTTTTCGGATTTGTTCCGCTTGTTCTTGATCTACAAACAATCAATATAATATGGGAATCAATAAACAACCACTAATTACCCGAATTGCTAACAATTCTATGAACCCTAGATCATACCCATGATCCCAAGTATCTAAAATAGGGCTGTTTCCACCATAGAATATAGATCAAAACCCTCCCCAATCAATAATTACCCATTCTATTACGTTCTACAGATCAAAAAATGGATTCGGGGAGTGAAAAGCTTACCTTTAGCCTCAAGAATGGTGGACAACTGTCAAGAGTCGCCTGGGGTTCGTTCCTTAGCTATAAAAATTGAAAAGTGTAGAATAAAGTCGTTTAGGGGTTTATTTACGACTTTAAGTCGCGTTTGGCCCGCCACAGCGGCCCTCACCCCGCTACAGCGGCTCAGCTAGAGCGACAAAACCTAGCGCCAAAGCGGCTTGCACAAAACAACAAGCTATTTTAATAATTCCAAGATCCCCATTGCACAACACACCTCTAACCAACGACACTCAGAAAATCTCCTTCACGCTAAGATCAATTTTGGGAGTTTTACTCGCCCGAATTCAATTTCATAAAGTCGTACGGATTCCTTAACAACATATCTAACTACTCATGTAATCAAAATCATAAATAATTCATCCGATTGTTGCCACATTTCCCTACACCTTAATGACTCCGATTTCATCCAAATCTAGACTAGGTTGGGAAATCTCAAGTTACTACGAAAAAGTTTTTCGACCCAAAATTTTCCCTGTTGGCTTTTCTATAAAGACGGAACCCGGTCGTTACAATAGATACGAATTTACCCATCACTCGTCCCCGAGTGACAAACTTAGGAAAAAAAGGCTAAGGAAGGAATGAAGTAGTACCTGAATCGACGAACAATTGGGGATACTTGTCTCGCATGTCTCTCTTGGTCTCCCAAGTAGCTTCCTCAACTGGACGATGCTTCCATTGAACTTTCACGGACTTAATCTCTTTGGTCCTCAGCTTACACACATCACGATCAAGAATCGCAATCGGTTCCTCCTCATATTGGAGCTCTTTGTCCAACACAATTGAGTCACATTTAATGATGTAATCCCCGTCACCATGATATCTCTTCAACATGGACACATGAAATACCGGATAAACACTCGATAGATTAGGAGGTAAAGCCAATCTATACACTACCAGTCCAACACACTCGAGAACCTCAAAAGGACCAACGTATCACAAACTTGGCTTACCTTTCTTGCCGAATCTCATCATCCCTTTCATGGGTGATACCTTAAGAAGAACATTCTCACCGGTTTGAAATGACATGTCTCTTACCTTATGATCCACATACTTCTTCTGTCTGCTCTGAGCTGCTAAAAGCTTAGCTTGAATACTCCTCACCTTATCTTGAGCATCTTTCACTAAATCAACCCCCAAAGGTTTCACATCTCCAGCTTCGAACCAACCTATGGGTGATCTACATCCCCTCCCATAGAGTGCCTTAAATGGTGCCATATCTATGCTGGAGTGATAACTTTTATTATAGGAGAATTCACATAAAGGTAAGAACTTATCCCAATTCCCTCCAAAATCAATCACACATGCCCTCAACATGTCTTCCAACACTTGAATAGTCCTCTCTGACTGCCTGTCTGTCTGTGGATGGAAGACAGTACTAAAAGTGAATTGTGTGCCAAATTCATCATTTAACTTCCTCTAAAACTTGGATGTGAATTGGTTACCACGGTCTGAGATGATAAAAAAGGGCATCCCATGCAACCTTACTATCTCTTTCACATACACCTTAGCCAATTGTTCAACATTATAATCTATTCTTACTGGAATAATATGGGCTTACTTAGTCAATCTATCAACCACTACCTAAATATAATCAAACTTCCCCAAAGTCTTGGGAAGACCAACCACAAAATTCATGGCTATCCTTTCCCACTTCCATTCCAGAATTGGCATTCTTTGAAGGAAACCTGTTAGCCTTTGATGTTCATACTTCACTTGTTTACAATTTTGACACTTAGCCACAAACTCCGCTATAGCCTTCTTCATGCCCGGCCACCAATAAATTCGCTTTAAATCTCGATACATCTTGGTCACACCTGGATGAATAGAATAGCGCAAACCATGAGACTCTATCAACAACTTTTGAATCAAATCATCAACTCGGGGAACACAAATTCTCCCTTTGAAACTAAGTACAGCTTCCGCATCAAGAGTGGTCTCTTGTGCCTTACCAATCACAGTCTTCTTTCTAAGCTCCTCCAAATTTTCATCTTCAAATTGTTTGGACTTGATCTCCTCGATGAACGTGGCCCTTACTTCAATATTAGCTAACACCCCACCTATTTCTGAGATGCCCAATTACATGAATTTAGACTCCAAGGTCTGAATTTCCTTAGCCAAAGGTTGCTTGGTTACACTCAAGCAAGCTAAATTAACCATACTCACCGCTTTTCGACTCAAAACGTCTACCACCATATTAGCCTTACCCGGATGGTATTGAATGGTGACATCATAATCCTTAAGTAACTCCATCCACCTTCGTTGTCTCAAATTCAGATCCTTTTGAGTGAACACATGCTGCAAACTGCGATGATCAGTAAATACCTTACACTTAACACCATAAAGCTAATGCCGCCAGATCTTAAGAGCTAATACTACTGCTGCCAACTCTGAATCATGTGTTTGATAACTCCTCTCATGCACCTTCAATTGACACGATGCATAAGCTATAACATTCTTATCCTGTATCAACACAACACCCAAACCAGAATGTGAAGTATCACAATAAACAATAAAAAAATTACCTTATACCGGTAATGCTATGATAGGTGCGGTGGTCAAAAGAGTCTTGAGCTTTTGGAAGCTCTCCTCACATTTTTTAGTCCATTCAAATGGTATCTCCTTTTTGGTCAAATTAGTCAACTGAGTGGCAATAGAAGCAAAGTTATTTACAAATCGACGATAATAGCTAGCGAGCCCCACAAAACTCCTAACTTCAGTCACAAAACTTGGTCGAACCCAATTCTTAACCGCCTCAATCTTTTAAGGATCTACCATTACCCCTTCTTTTGAAACTACATGTCCCAAAAATGCCATAGAAGTCAACCAAAATTCACACTTAGAAAATTTCGCATATAACTTTTGCTTCCTAAGAACACCCAAAATAATACGAAGATGGTCGGCATGCTCTTCCTCACTTTTTGAATACACCAAAATATCATCAATAAAGACTATGACGAAAGAATCAAGCAATGGCTTGAAAACCCCATTCATTAAACTCATAAAAACTGCAGGCGCATTAGTTAACCAAAAGAAATAACCAAAAACTCATAGTGCCCATAGCGGGTTCTAAACGTCGTCTTGGGCACATCCTCATGCCTAATTTTCAACTGATGGTAGCCAGACAATAGATCAATCTTAGAGAATACCGATGCACCTTGCAATTGGTCAAAAAGATCATCTATTTGAGGCAAAAGGTACTTGTTTCGAATAGTGATCCTATTCAATTGCCAGTAATCTATACACTTTCTCATACTACCATCCTTTTTCTTAACAAACAAAACTGGAGCACCGCATGGGGAAGCACTAGGATGAATAAATCCCTTATCAAGAAGCTCTTGGATTTGAGCCTTAAGCTCTCTTAATTCCGTCGGAGCCATGCGATATGGAGGGATAGAAATGGGATGAGTACCAGGTTCTAAATCAATGCAGAAGTCTATATCCCTATCCGGAGGCATACCATGCAAGTCATTTAGGAAACACTTCGCCAAATTTTGACACCACAGGAGTAGACTCAATGGATGGAGCCTCAATCTCAACATCCCTAATATGAGCCAAATAAGCCAAACAACCCTGCTCTACCAATTTTCTAGCCAGAATGGAGGATATGATCTTAACTTGTTTAGGCTTGTACACCCCTTCCCACTCTAATTTTTCCCTTCCCGGAATTTCTAGAGTTACAGACTTAGTATTACAATTAAGCACATGATAATAGGGGGACAACCAAGTCATGCCTAAGATTATATCAAAATTAGTCATATCCAAAATCACCAAATCAACCTAGGTCTGAAAACCCATAAACAAAATAGGACAAGCACGATAGACATGGGTGACTATGACTGACTCTCCAACTGGGGTAGAAACATGGATAGGGGCATCAAGTATATCACAAACCATATCAAATCTGAGGCAAATCTCATGGATACATATGAATAAGTAGAACCCGAATCAAATAACACATTAGTCATCCGGTAATAGACAATAATAGTACCTGTGATCACCGCATCATATGCCTCTATCTCATTCTTGCCCGGAAAGGCATAACTCTGAGCCCTATCATCTTGACGAGCCACTTCCCTGCCTGGTTGCACGTTACCCCTGCCTGCATTACCATTTCCTCTACCTCCACGGCCTCGCTGATTACCTCCTCGTCCACCTTGTGAACGCCCTCGACCATTATTACCATTTCCTGTGGGTACCACTGCTCTAGACTGCTGCTGTATGGAATCTAACACACGTGGGTAGGGGAAATCTCTCCTCATATGCCCAGGTTCACCACAGTTATAACATGTACGATCAAAACATGGCCTGGTGCCCACTGAAGGTGCGACTCCCTGGCTATCCTGGATCAAATTATGAGATGGAGTTCCTGAGTAGTTACTTATAGAGGCGGGCATAGCAGACTGAATTGGCTTGGCTGCAAGCTTTGGCCTTCCGGACCTCCTCAAGTACAAACCTTGAAAGTTACTCGAGTTCTTGGTCCTTTTTGCCAATGCCTTAGCCTGACCGTCTCACCTCACCCCCTCCACTTTCTTAACATAGTTTGTTACCTCATTGAAGCTCCTCCCTGCAGAAGTCATATGAACAACTAATACTTGCAACTCGGAATTTAGTCCCCTAATAAATAACTGGATTCTCTCTTCCTCAGTAGTCACCAATTGAGTAGCATATCTATACAAAGCATGAAACTTGGTCTCATAAGCAACCACAGTCATACCACCTTGCTCCAAATCCATGAACTCATCTTTCTTGTGATCTCTCAAAGTTCTATGCACATACTTCTCTAGAAATAGAGCATGAAATTGGGTCCAAGAGAGTATAGGTAAAGTAGAAGATCTGTATTCCATATAAGCTCTCCACCACTGCTTAGCCTCACCCTGAAGCTGAAAAGACACGAACTCAACCCCATGCTGATGGACAATCCCCAACTTATGAAGCCTCTCATAGAAATCTAAGATAAACTCATAAGCATCCTCATTCTCCGAACCAAGAAATAGAGGAGGCTTTAGCTTCAAAAACTTAGTCAGCATCTCATGCTCATTACCAGTTATAACAAAACCCAACAAAGGACAGAAAAAAACATCATTACCTTCAGTCCCACCCACCTTGGGCGCAGTGCTAGCAACAGAGGGATTAGTAAGAGCTTGAGTTCCTTGAGCAGAAGGAAGCACTCCAGGACCAACCAACCCTTTCAAGAATGACATGATCTGTCGAGCTAACACTGGTTCTATGGGAGGAACATCAGTAGTCTCAGCCTACACCTCTTCTTCTTGTCCCACATCCTCAACATTCTCAATATCAACATTCTCTTCTATTTGTACATGATGCGCATGAGTGTTCTCATTCATAGGAGCATTCTCAACAGGAACTCCATTCCCAGCAGATGCTACTCTTCCACGGCCTCTACCCCTAGCTCTTTCTCTACCCCTACCTCAACCGCGACCTCTCGCTGCAGATTCCTCAGCTAGAGCATTGACGGGAGCTACGGGCCTGACGCCGTTGAATCTAGTGTTAACCATTTGCAGACAGAAGAGTAAAGAAGGTTAGATACAAATTTGAATCGCCTGATACCAATTCAAATCAATTCATAGCATGAAAGGAGACAAGAGAAAATAGAGAGGTTTCCTAAAGTCCTATAACCTCTCGAACAAAAGTAAAGGCGTCCCCGTACCATTCCGCAAGACTCTACTAGACTTGTTTTGGTACATCGAGATCAACGAACCTAGACTCTGATACCAACTTTGTCACGACCCAGACCATTGTGATTGGCACCCACACTAACCCTCTGGTGGGAGAACCACTACTACAACCCAAACCAAGCAACTACACCAAAACTAAAGCATTTAAGGATATGAAAATAGGAATAATAACTAAAATTGTAGTTCCCATAAACTTCCAAAAGATCTAACAACTAACAATGCGGAAAATACACGTAGAACATGAAAGTCAATAAACCAAAACATCTAACAATGAACCAAAGTCTAAACAAGAAGGGTCACAACACCAAACTAACAACTACTAACTAACTAGAAAAGTCTAAGTCTGAAATGTGGACATAGACGAAAGGAGAACTCATGGCAACATGGAAGAACTAGCTCACCCTTGAATTAGAACGATAATCACTGATCTTTTAAGCGAGGTATGTCAATAGACGCCGGAAGATGCCCTCTACTCAACAAAAATAAGAGCAAGTGCAGTACCAGTACACAACCACAGTGTACTGGTAGGATCACGCGGCTATCCCACTAAGTGTAAAATAAGCAAGTCAATACAATAATATAATCACATGCATATATCAAACATATACAATATCATCAACATTTACGAACAACGAACAACTTCACATTTCTCAAAATACACAATTATGACAAGTCATTAGTCCTCTCATGGAACCCAAACCCAAACAGTTAGCATACTGGAACGTGGTACCCTATCCAATGATTATGCCGGAACGTGGCAACTGATCTCATAATTATGTCAGAATGTGGCAACCGATCCCAATTAGTTATGCCAGAACGTGGCAACCGATCAATTCAACACACCACAATCACAATCACAAGTATTTCCTCAAGATCATACATTTAAGTCATGATTTCCATATATCTCATTTACAACAAGTGTAATCAATAATGTAACATTCATATACATACATGTATCATAATGAAGTAAGACCAAACATACATCACACAATCATAGAATCACAACCATCACCTACCTCAAAACAAGCTTGAAACCCTAAGAAACTTGATCCTTCCCTTTTCGGATTTGTTCTGCTTGTTGTTGGTCTACAAATAATCAATTTAATATGGGAATCAATTAATAATCACTAATTACCCGAATTGCAAATAATTCTATGAAACCTAGATCATACCCATGTTCCCAAGTATCCAAAATAGGGTTGTTTCCACCATAAAATCTAGATCAAAACCCTCCCCCATCGATAATTACTCATTCTATTACGTTCTACGGATCGAAAAATGGATTTGGGGAGTGAAAAACTTACGTTTAGCCTCAAGAATGATGGAAAACTGTCAAGAGTCGCATGGGGTTCGTTCCTTGGCTCTGGAAATCAAAAAGTGCAGAATAAATCATTTAGGGGTTTATTTACGACTTTAAGTCGCGTCTGGCCCAGCACATCGGCCCTCACCCCGCTACAGCGTCCCCGCCAGAGCGATAAAACCCAGCGCCAAAGTGGCTTGCACAAAACATTGAGCTATTTTAATAATTCCAAGACCCCCATTTCACAACACACCTATAAACAAAGATACTCAGAAAATCCTCTTCACGCTAAGATCAATTTTGAGAGTTTTACTCGCCCGAATTTAATTCCGTAAAGTCGTACAGATTTCTTAATGACTTATCTAACTACTCATGTAATCAAAATCATAAATAATTCACCCGATTGTTACCAGATTTCCCTACACCTTAATGACTCCGTTTTTGTCCAAATCTGGACTAGGTTGGGAAATCTCAAGTTACTACAAAAAAGTTTTCCGACCCAAAATTTTCCCTGTTGTCTTTTCTATAACGATGTAACCCGGTCGTTACACCTAATAACTTTTCACATGCATTTTTGTTTCCATTTATTTTATTTTAAAAAAATTATTCTTGTTTAATTCTTTATATGAAAACTCTTATTTTTTTACTTGTAAAAGAATGAGGGTCTTAGAAGATCTGATGAAAAAGTATTTTGTTTTCGTGGCCGTTTAGACATAAATTTTATAAAATCTGAAAAGAAAAATAAAGTAGCATTTAGAAAAAAAGTTGAATTGATCTCTCAGATGGTCTCAGTCAACTAATAGTTCTTACTACTCATAAAATCATTTCCTTTGTCAAAAAAAAATTAAATCAATAGAAAAAGTAACTTTATGAGATAATAAATATTGATTGAGTGAGACCAACTGGGTTTTTGTTGTTCTTTTTTAATATTATTATTATTTTTACTTTTTGGTCTTTGTGCCTGAACAATAAACTTAGGAAAAATCATGTAATTACACAAATTAAGATAACATAGTCTCTAAAAAAATTGACCATATGAATAAATTACAAAAATATATTTTTTAATTCTCTCTTATAACATCCAGATACATACTCTAAAAAATCTGGAATTATTATAATTTTGAAAAACTTTCGGTATAGGAATTAATTAGCACCCAAATTGTTGGGGTTTGTATACTTTATACATAAATTTAAACATTTGAACTTGTACCTATCAATCTCTAATATTTTCTTAAAGTTTCCTATTTTTTTTTAATTTTCTCAGAATTTAAAATGGAAGGTGAAAGTAATAATATTTCTGATTCAAAACTCATGAAAGGTGTTCTGGACGAACATAACGGTCAGTTCACTAAGGTAGTGTACACACTCCTCGTATCAAACTTCACTTGTAGGTTATGCTGGATATGCATATTGTTGTTGTTATTGCATGTCACACTGGAGATTTTTTTTATAGCGATCCCCAAAAAGTTCAAATTCATAAGAATTTAACTTGTATACATCATAAGTGTAGGGATTTTGTATGATATTAGGTCACCTACAATGGTAACTACAGACAGCATGTTAGCCGCTTAAAATACTCCCTCTGCTCAGATTTACATGTTAATTTTTGTCTTGGCTCACCTGTTAAGAAAATAATGATTGATATACTAAGTTTACCATTTTACCCCCATTATCTGATAGGGTCTCAAATATATTTACTCATTAAATTTTTCAAAGATATTAACTCAATATTAATAAATTGAGGGTATAATAAGAAAAAAAAATTGTCCTTTCTTGATTTCTGAAAAATAACAAGCAAAAGTAGAAATCAAATTAGAAAATATTTAACAGATGGAGTATGAAATTCCAATATTACGTAGGGATCATAGCAGTATAACATTTTATGTTTTTTTTTTAAAAATCCTCTTATTAAAAGTCAAATTTTCAATATTATTTACAAGGTAATATTGAATCTTCATTTAAGAAACTTTTTCAAAAAGTGCTTACTCATAGAGATGTTGGAAATAATATGTTTGTGATACCTAAGAGATATGCTATAGAGTATTTCTCTCACATCCAGCATAATGAGGAGATGGACTTCTATGATAGATCAAGAAAATCATGGAAGTTTAGGGTTTTTTATTGCCAAAGTATTAAAAATTCATCTTCACAAAGGGTTGGCATAAATTTGTGAAAGCTAAAAGCTTAAGAGCCAGAGATACAATTGTTTTCAACTTGTGTGAATCCAAGAATTGAACAAATGAGAATTGCAATACCTTTGTGATTGATGTTGTGAAGAATGTTGAAGGTTTGCCAATGGATTTAGCACTCAATCATGATGTTATTGATATTGATGCTGCTTTGACACCTGTTTTTCTTTTGGGAAAGCAAATAGGTTGGACTAAGACAAAAAGGGGAAATGAAGTTTAACTAATGTTCGTCGATAGTATAAAGAATTTTTATATTATTAGATTTTCTTTTATTGTTGTTGTTATTGTTATATCAAATACTGTCTATATTTTTAAGATTACAAATCTCACTTTATTGTGAAGGTTAGTATTGAAACATTTTCTTGATTAATCTTATAGTGAGAATTTTACCTAATATTGTTTGTGTATTTAAGTTAAATCTTGCTACTAGCATCCTTAATATTTTCTGTGTATTTATGAAAAAACTTTATTATGAAGGTTAGTATTGGAACATTTTTTTTCTTTTTTTGGGAGGGGGGAGGGGGATATGAGACTTCTAAATTTTGACTCTTAGAAATTGAGCGTCCTTAAATGACAGTATTTAGCATATTTTTGTTAGATTTTACTATCCTCTCAGTCTCAAATTCAGTAAAAAGAATTTTGTATACTACTAGGCCACTCAAAAGGATATTTTCAAATAAGCCTTTTAAAAATGTGTGATTTATAATTCAGAAAATATGACATGTTGCCTACTATAACACATAAAGATAATTTGGTAATCTAAAATAACCTTCTAGTGATATAGTGTATATAAATTGATAGTTAGATTTATTTAGACTTTCGATATACATAGGTCTAACGCAAATACAAATTATTGAATTCACTTAATGTAGCTTTGTAGGTATAACATTTTATGTGTGTTTTTTCTTATGAATACTCTTGTTAGAATTTATGATTTCAAATTTATTAAAAGAGTGATGTTAAAATCTCATATACGCTACTTTTTCAAAAGAAGCTAATTTCCATGATATTGGAAAGCTTAATAGGCTTGTGATCCCACAGAAATATGCAACAAAGTGTGTCCTCCAACCCAAGATGAGGAGATGATCTTTTATTATACATCAAGGGGATTATGAAAGTTTAGAACATAAGAAATTGAGAAAACCGCATAATTCTTATAAATTAGTTCCTAAATATCTTCAAATGTTGCAAAAAAGGTGAGATTGTACCTACTAATCCACAACTCCCTACAGAGTGTTCCGTAAAGGTTTCGAAAAAAAAATCAACTAAAAGTCATATCACCAAAATATTCATAGGATAACACACAAAAGCTGAGAATTATTTTTTGGGTGCTTCGGGCGCCAGATCCATGGGCTAATACACACGAAAAATTGGGGAATTTGGGAGATTCTTTAAAATAGGCTTGTAAATGCGTAAATAGCATTAAAAATGGTGTGTGTATACGTGAAGGTCCCCAACTCATTACGGATAAGTTTTTTGAGAAATTGTTTTGGTTGCTCCAGGCGCCATATCCATGGATTAATAAACACGAAAAATCTAGGAATTTATGCAATTCTTAAAAAAGGCTTGTAAATGTGGTAATGGCTGTTAAAAAATGGTGTGAGTATACCTGAAGGTTCCCCAACTCATTACGGAGGTCCTCATAATTTTTTTTGAGAAATTATTTTTGATGCTCCGGGCGCCAGATCCATGGGATAATAGACACGAAAAATTAGGGAATTTAAGCGATTCTTAAAAAAAGGCTTGTAAATGTGGCAATAGGCGTTAACAAATGGTGTAAGTATACATGAAGGTTCCCCAATTCATTATGGAGGTCCTCATAAAGTTTTTTGAGAAAACAAATTTAGGTGCTCCGAGCGCCAGATCAATAGGCTAATTAATACACACAAAAAATTGGGGAATTTGGCGATTCTTTAAAAAGGGCTTGTAAATACAGAAATGGGCGTTAAAAATGGTGTGAGTATATGTGATGGTTTCCCAACTCGTTACGGAGGTCCTAATAAAGTTTTTTTGAGAAAATAATTTTGGGTGCTACAGGCGCCAGATCCATGGGATAATACATATGAAAAATCAAAGAATTTGGGCGATTCTTAAAAAAAGGCTTGTAAATGCGGAAATGGGAGTTAAAAAATGGTGTGAGTATATGTGAAGGTTCCCCAACTCATTAAGTAGGTCCTCATACAACTTTTTGGAAATAAAATTTTTTGGGTGCTCCGGGCGCTAGATCCATGGGCTAATATACATGAAAAATTGGACAATCTGGGCGATTCTTTAAAAAGGGTTTGTAAATGCGGAAATGCGCATTAAAAAAATGGTGTGAGTATACGTGAAGGTTCCCCTACTTATTACAGATGTCCTCATAAAGTTTTTTGAGAATTGTTTTTAGGTGCTCCAACCGCCAGATCCATGGGTGTAACGACCTGATTCCTTCGTTAGAGAAAAGCCAATAGAGAAAGAATTGGGGCCATAAAACTTTTTCATAGTAACTTGAGATTTCCTAGCCTAGTCCAGATTTGGACGAAATCAAAATTAGTGAGGTCTATGGAAATCTAGTAACAATTGGGTGACTTATTTATGATTTTCATTACATGAGTGGTTACATAAGTCATTAAGGAATCTGTACAACTTTATAGAATTGAATTCGTGTGAGTAGAACTCCCGAAATCGATCTTAGCGTGAACGGTATTTTCTGAGCATCGTTGGTTAAAGGTGTGTTGTGAAATGGAGGTCTTGGAATTATTAAAATATCTCACTAGTTCTGTGCAAGCCGTCGGGGCAGGATTTATGCTGCCAGGGCGGGTTGGGTCCCGCTGTGGCGGGACAGACGCGACTTAAGTCGGAAATAAAACCCCAAAAACATTTTATTCTGCACTTTACAACTTTGAGAGCTAGGAGAAAACCCCAGGAGAGTTCTTGAACGTTTTTCACAATTCTTGAGGCTAAAGGTAAGGATTTTAATCCCCAAATCCATGTTTCGATCCGTATAATGTAGATTCATGAGTAATTATCGATGGGGGAGGGTTTTGATCCGGAATTTATGGTGGAAAAAGCCCTAACCTAGGTATGGGGATCAAGGGTTTGGGCTAGGTTTATTGGGTTTGTTATAATCCGGATAATTAGACATTTGATTGTTGATCATTGCGTATAAATTATTGTTTGTAGACCTAAAACAAGCGGAATGAATCCAGAAAGGGAAGATTCAAGTGCCTTAAGCGATTCAAGCTTGGATTTGAGGTAGGTGATAGTTGTGATTCTATGATTGTGTGATGTATGTTTGTTCTTTCTTCATTATGATACATGTATGTTTATGAATGTTGCATTATTGATCACACTTGTTGTAAATGAGATAGATGAATGATGGTTACCATGAAATCATGACTTAAATGTATGATCTTGAGGATATACTTGTGATTGTGATTGTGGTGTGTTGAATAGATCGGTTGCCACATTCCGGCATAACTAACTTGGATCGGTTGCCAAGTTCTGGCATAACTAACTTGGATCGGTTGCCACGTTCCGGCATAACTAACTTGGATCGGTTGTCACGTTCCGGCATAACTAACTTGGATCGGTTGCCACATTTTGGCATAATTATGGGATCGGTTGCCATGTTCCGACATAATCATTGGATTGGTTCCCACGTTCCGGCATGCTAACAGTTTGAGTGTGGGTTCCATGAGAGGACTATTGAATTGGGTTCCGTGAGAGGACCATTGAATTGTGTTGTGTATCTACTTGTGATGAGTTCGTTCATATCTAATGATGATTGATATTGGAAGACGGTAAGTTGCTCTAAATCGATATAACTGTGATATGTGAGAATTGTGAAATTGTTCATTGTTCGTATATGTTGATGATATTGTATATGTTTGATATGTGCATGTGATTATATTGTTGTATTGACTATTTTATGTTACACTTATTGGGATAACCGCATGATCCTACCAGTACACTGTGGTTATGTACTGATACTGCACTTGCTTGTTCTTTGTTGAGTACAGGGCATCTTCAGGCGGCTATTGATAGACTTCAACTAGGTGACTATTGAGCGTGACCGGATTTAAGGGTGCACCAGTTCTTTCAGGCTGCCATGGATCTTTCCTGTTTAAGTCCACTCTTTTCGGACTCTAACTATTTGTTAAAGGTGTTGTTTAGTTTTGGGGTTGTACCCTTTATTCTTAGACTTGTCCTTCGTAGAGTTTTGGTACAATAACTTTCAGCCTCTAGGGGTTGTTCTTTCTCATTAGTTTGGTTAGTTAATTGTTTAAACATTTGGAGTTTATGGGGACTCCATTTTTATTATCATTTAAACCTGCTTCCGTATCTTTAAATGCGTAGTATTTGGTTAAGTTGTTAGATTTGGGTTGTAGTAATGGTTCTTCCACCGTAGGGTTAGAGTGGGTGTCAATCACGATGGTCTGGGTCATGACAAAGTTGGTATCAGAGCGCTAGGTTCGTTAATCTCATTGTACCAAAACGAGTCTAGTAGAGTCTTGCAAAAAGGTACGATGACGTCTGTACTTTTTTTCGAGAAGCTATAGGACTTTAGGAAAAACTCACTTCTTTCTACTCCTTCGTGCTATGACTTGAAGCCAATTGGTATCTGGGTGATACAAATTGGTATATTTCCTTCTTCAATCTATTTTCTGAGCTAGAACAACTATAGCGGTAACACCATTACTAGCAATAGAGGATGTGTATAGACTACCGACAGTTGAATATGGTCACTATTCAGAACAAGTATCCATTGCCTCAGATAGATGACCTTTTAGACCAATTACAAGGTGCATCGATTTTCTCTAAGATTGATTTAAGGTCTGTTTACCATCAGTTAAAGATTGAGGCAGTAAATAATTGGGTTCAACCCAATTTCTATGATTCAAATTAGCAGTTTTGTAGGGATCGCTAGCTACTATTGTCGCTTGTGGTATGAGTTGAGTCCAATTAGTATCTCCCAGTTCCAATTAGTATCTCAACGAAGTGAATTAGACGTCGTGGTCACGACTGAGGGGCCACAAGCAAAGCAAATTGGAAACTGAGAAGGTTCCAATTGGTATCTGGCCCTAGGGGTGGTGTGAATGCATGGAGAATGGTCATCCATAGAGCGAAATAATTAATTAAGAATTTGGACTTATTTGTAAATTGTATCTTGGAAATTTTTAATGCGTGCTTCTGGTTGTCTGAATTAACTGCGAATGTGAAGTTGTAATTGGTTGAATATGATAAGGTGATTATATGCAAAATAAATGTGTGTCTGAACTTTGATATGTACAATATGTTGGCCTGGTCGTTGAAGTTATGCAAGTTGTAAATACTTGTGTATCTTAAAATTCATTGTGAAAGGAAGATCTTGACTAAGGATCGTGTGAGTGTCTGGGTGTATCCTGGGGATGTGTGGGTTGTGGTGCTGAATTGACAAGAATGAATTGGTTCGTGTATCATGGGATTGACTGGGGTAGACAATGATTATCCTAGTTATGAGGATTATTCTAAAATTGCTAAGTAAAATTGGGAAACTTTGTGGAATTTAGAAAAGAAAAGAACCCCAAAAAAATTATTGGCAGGGGTTCTGTTTCCGTTATGCCCACTTGGGTGGGATTCTTCCCGCCAAAGCAAGGCCGCCAGTGTGGAAATTTTCTCGCCAAAGCAGGATGAGGTGAGGCAGAACCTTAACCTGTCTCCCCTATTTTTCCTAGTCACAATTTCAGAACTCGAATTGTACCCGAACTAACCCCCGCGATCTAGTTCAGTGTTCATCAATTGAATATAATTTATAAGGTGTTTTAAAATTATGGAGAACCTGGGCATATGAGGAGGAAATAAGCAAGGCCGTGGAGGCTGGGCAAATGCTAATGCAGGTAGAGGAGTAGTGCAGCCAGGCAAGGAAGTTGCCCGTCAAAAGGACCGGGCCCATTTTTATGTTTTCCCGGGTAAGACCGAGTTTGAGGGTGTGATGCAGTGGTCACCAGTGCTACTCTTGTCTGTGCCCGGATGGCTATTGTTTTGTTTGATCCGGGTTCTACTTATTCATATGTGTCAGTTCAATTTCCTTTGGATTTGATGTGGTTTGTGATATACTTGATGCCCCCATCCATATTTCTACCCGAGTTGAAGAGTTAGTCATAGTCACCCTTGTATATCATGTTTGTCCTGTTGTGTTAGGGATTTTCATACTTGGGTTGATTAGGTTATGCTGGATATGACTGACTTGATATAATCTTAGGCATGACTTGGTTGTCCCCATATTATACCAGGCTTAATTGTAATACTAAGTCGGTAACTCTAGAGATCCCCAGTAGGGAAAGATTAGAGTGGGAAGGGGTGTACAAGCCTAAGCTAGCTAAGATCATATCCTCTATTCGGGCTAGGAAACTGGTGGGGCAGAGTTGTTTGGCTTATTTGGCTCATGTTTAGGATGTTGAGGTTCAGTCTCCCTCTATTGAGTCTATTCATGTGGTGTCTTAGTTTAAGGAAGTGTTTCCTCCGGATTTACCTGGTATGCCTCCAGATAGAGATATAGATTTCTGCATTGACTTGGAAACTGTTGCCCTATTTTTCCATCCCTCTGTATCGTATGGCTCCAGCAGAATTAAGAGAGCTTAAGGCCCAAATCCAAGAGCTTCTTGATAAGGTTTCATCCGTCCTAGTGCTTCCCCGTGGGGTGCTCCTGTCTTGTTGTTAAGAAGAGGGAGGATAGTATGAGGACTGATGATTTTATCTTGAGCCATAATGGAGTGGATTAATACCGAAATGACAAGCTTATGGATAAATAAAGTCCCACTGAGTATATTTGGGTGAAGGTAATTGAAAAGTTTAGTAAGTAAATGTGTATAATATTGTGTTAGCCCTTTTGAATTTGATGGGTATACCTGAGTTTGAGGTGTCATGTCGATGAAAAGGTTGACTTCGTAGTGATAGCCAGGGCTAACCGAGTGTAATTGTGGTATGAGTTCGTGATGGATTGTGATGGGATGCAATTATATAATAAGATTGTTAGTAAAGCGAATTTTGTATAGTAAGTACGACTTACGAGTATCTAAGGTCGTGGTTTTCTAGTATTGGGTGAGTAATGTGGTTGTATGGAAAGTTTAAGAGACGGTGGGACACCACTCGAATAGAATGTTAAAGAGCTAGAGTTATAATAAAGGAAAATATAATGGGATGTAGTACAACCTTTAGAGAGAGGCTAGAGCAAGAATATTTTATTTGATTGCAAGGGCTAAAAAGATATCTTTAGTAAGGTAGATAATTGGGTTCAGAGACACGTGATTTCATTGTTTTGTTGTGGCTATGGTAATAGTGTCATGGGTCCATCAGATGGGTCAAAAACTATCGAAAAAGACTTGAGAAAGGAGTGTGCGGACATTACCTTGAGTGTAATGACAAGTGCTTGGTTTTGTTTTTGAGTCTAGTAATGAGTATGATTGAAATTTTAGTGAAATATATGGTAAGATCGATGGAGAGGCGATCAATGATAAATGGAGATCCATGAATTCATAAAAATCTTCAAGGTACAAGCTAATGTTGATAGAGAAAGGGATTGTGTTATATGGTGGAAATTACAATTTAGATTTTTCATTGTGAGTCTACATTCATGGTGATGTAGTTTGTCAAGGTATGAATTGGCGAGGTGAGAAATGATCAATTGTATCCGGTATTGAGCATTTGAAAGGACTTACACCTGGGTTGAGTCGTAAGTTTACTACTATTGATTGTTAAGTACCTAAGAAAGGTTTCATTTTTAGAAGTGTTGGTTTATAATAAGGTAAATGGTCAGAGTGTTATTGATGGTTGTTAGTATTGTGAGTATGATTCACTAGTTATGCTCTAGTGTATTTTCACTTTTGTGGGTGGATCCCTAGTGGTGGATCAGGGGTACCAAATCCTGTGATGTTCTCTTGGTTGAGTGGGAAGATTGGGAAGATTTGGTTATTTTGAATGACATAATTGGTGTTGTTTTGTAGTTGTTAAAGTATTTTAGTGGTTCGACGTGTACCACTTGCTTATGAGAATTTATAGGAGAGCTACCATGCATATTTATGGTTGTCTGACAATCTAATATTTTGACTTGTCATCAAGGTCATGTATTGATTGTGTGTGGTTGAATGTGGGGATCATTGGGTCCAATTCTACTGTTCTTAAGAGGTAATCTACAATTACTAAATCTAGCATTTCGATATTGTTGTTGGAGAGGTTGTATGCTTGGACATATCCCACGATGAGTATCTGATTTCTAAAGATCAAATTGGTTATAACTTAAGCTCATGGGAATTTATGTTCATGGGAATTTATGTTGTGGGATGGAGATATTGTGAAGAACTATGATTGTTTTGGTATTATGAGTGTGTGTTGGTTGATTCAGGTTCACTTCTATTTGTAGGAAGTATTGACTTGGATTTTATCATGCTTAAGTGCTAAAGGATTCGTCCAGATTATTGTGTCAAGGTCCTTGATACATGTTGTAGAAGTGTGTACAATCAAATTTGGTGGTTATTGGGAATAGCTTTGTTATTAGTTAAGTGTGCATACAACTATAATTATCCCTCAAGTATTATGATGAATTCATTGAGGCATTGTATGGGAGGATATGTAGGTATTCAATTGGTTGGTTTGGGGACGAAGATATTATCATAAAGTGAGACTCAGTTTTGTTAAATAAGACCTTCTGTATGAGGAAGAACCGGTTGAAATTCTTCATAGCGATGTCCGGAAGCTAAGGACATGCGAGACAAGTAACCCCAGTAATTTGACGATTCAAATACTACTCTACCCTTACTTTTGCCAGTCTTTCCTAGTTGATCACTCGGGGATGAGTGATGGGTAAATTGATATCTATTGTAACGACCTGATTCTATCGTTAGAGAAAAGCCAATGGAGAAAGAATTGGGGCTAGAAAACTTTTTCGTAGTAACTTGAGATTTCCTAGCCTAGTCCAGATTTGGATGAAATCGGAGTCAATGAGCTCTAGGCAAATCTGGTAACAATTGGGTGACTTATTTATGATTTTCATTACATGAGTGGTTAGATTAGTCGTTAAGGAATCTGTACGACTTTACGGAATTGAATTTGGGTGAGTAGAACTCCGAGAATCGATCTTAGCGTGAAAAGTATTTTTTCTGAGCGTCGTTGGTTAAAAGTGTATTGTGAAATGGGGGTCTTGGAATTATTAAAATAGCTCACTGGTTCCGTGCAAGCCGCTGGGGCGAGCCCACTTTGGCGGGTTGGGTCCCGCTGTGGCGGAACAGACGCGACTTAAGTCGGAAATAAAACCCCAAAAACATTTTATTTTTCACTTTTTGACTTTGAAAGCTAGGAGACGACCCCAGGAGAGTTCTTGAACATTTTTCACCATTCTTGAGGCTAAAGGTAAGAGTTTTACTCCCCAAATCCATGTTTCGATCCGTAGAATGTAGATTCATGAGTAATTATCGATGGGGGAGGGTTTTGTTCTGGAATTTATGGTGGAAAAAGCCCTAATCTAGGTATGGGGATCAAGGGTTTGGTCTAGGGTTATTGGGGTTTGTTATAATCCGGATAATTAGACCTTTGATTGTTTATCATTGCGTATAAATTGTTGTTTGTAGACCTAGAACAAGCGGAAAGAATCCGGAAAGGGAAGATTCAAGTGCCTTAGGGGATTCAAGCTTGGATTCGAGGTAGGTGATGGTTGTGATTCTATGATTGTGTGATGTATGTTTTTTCTTGCTTCATTATGATACATATATGTATATGAATATTGCATTATTGATCACACTTGTTGTAAATGAGATAGATGAATGATGGTTACCATGAAATCATCACTTAAATGTATGATCTTGAGGATATACTTGTGAATGTGATTGTGGTGCATTGAATGGATCAGTTGCCACGTTCCGACATAACTAACTTGGATCGGTTGCCACGTTCCGGCATAACTAACTTGGATCGGTTGCCACGTTTCATCATAACTAACTTGGATCGGTTGCCACATTTCATTATAATTATGGGATCGGTTGCCACGTTCCGGCATAATCATTGGATCGGTTGCCACGTTTCGACATGCTAACAGTTTGGGTGTAGGTTTCATGAGAGGATTATTGAATTAGGTTCCGTGAGAGGACCATTGAATTGTGTTGTGTAGCTACTTGTGATGAGTTCGTTCATATCTAATGACGATTGATATTGGAAGACGGTATGTTGCTCTAAATCGATATAACTGTGATATGTGAGTATCGTGAAGTTGTTCATTGTTCGTATATGTTGATGATATGGTATATGTTTGATATGTGCGTGTGATTATATTGTTGTATTGACTAATGTATGTTACGCTTATTGGGATAGCCGTGTGATCCTACTAGTACACTGTGGTTGTGTACTAATACCGCACTTGCTTGTTCTTTGTTGAGTACAGGGCATCTTAAGGCGGCTATTGATAGACTTCATCTAGGTGACTATTAAGCGTGACCGGATTCAAGGGTGCACCAGTTCTTTCAGGCTGCCATGGATCTTTCTTGTTTAAGTCCACTCTTTTCGAACTCAGACTATTTGGTAAAGGTGTTGTTTAGTTTTGGGGTTGTACCCCTTGTTCTTAGACTTTTCGTTAGTAGAGTTTTGATACAATGACTTTCAGGTTCTAGGGGTTGTTCTTCCGCATTAGTTTGGTTAGTTAATTGTTTAAACCTTTTGAGTTTATGGGGACTCCATTTTTATTATCATTTAAACCTGCTTCCGTATCTTTAAATGCGTAGTATTTGGTTAAATTGATAAATTTGGGTTGTAGTAATGATTCTCCCACCGGAGGGTTAGTGTGGGTGCCAATCACGACGGTCTGGGTCGTGACAATGGGCTAACACACTCGAAAAATTGAAGAATTTGGGCGATATTGGGGAATTAGGGCGATTCTTAAAATAAGGCTTGACAATGTGGAAATGGGCATTAAAAATGGTGTGAGTATACGTGCCCCACTAATTACGGAGATCCTGATAAAGTGGTTTTGGGAAAAGAAAAATTGAATGCTCCGGGGGCCAGATCCATGGGCTAAAATACACGAAAAATTGGGAAATTTGGGCGATTCTTAAATAAAGGGCTTTTAAATGCGGTAATGGGCGTTAAAAAAATGATGTGAGTATATGTGAAGTTTACCCAACTAGGAAGAATAGTCATTTATGTATTGATTTTGTAAAATAACAAGTACTCCCTCTGACCACTTTTAATTGTCATGTAACGCTTTTCTAAAGTTAGTTTGACTAATTTTCAAAGTTAAATTAGATTACATTAATTCGATATATTAAACAACAAATTTAGATATTCCAAAACTATACGAAAAGTACTATAAATTACATTTTTTAGCATATCAACATGATGAAAAAAATACATTGTAAAATGTTAGTCAAAGTTCTTATAGTTTGATTCTAAAAAGGAAACCATGACAATTAAAAATGAGCGGAGGAAGTATTAAGGAACATCTATTTTTAGTAAGTACGACATGTAAATAAAAATAGAGAAAGTAAAATAATCACATGAATTGCCTTAATATGATAACAAAACATTGGGTATAACAATTAAAAAAATAAAATTAAACTAGTTATAGAGAGGAAAATGAATCTTGGGAAAGTATATGAAATTTTAAAATTTTCAACAAAAGAAATTATGGATGAATCTGGAAAAGAATGGAATGTTATTTTTTAAATTAATAAATTCAAGGACTCAATTATTTGTCTTTTGTTATTAAAAGAAATACATTATTTTATATTAATTCAAATTTTAATTATAGATCTTTTTTTATTATTCTAGATCGAAACAAGTTGATATAACCCCCACTCCACCCCCTTCTTTTTCTACGTCGCGATATTCCTTGGTGTGGCGATGCAGGGCAAAAAAGTAAAATAGAGGGATGCAGTTTTTATTACTATTGTGGATTGGTTATTTGTCATCACCGAATAAAATCATGTATACAAACTACTAGAGGGGCTTGGCCCGTGCTAAGCACGGGCCCAACATAATAAATATACTCTCTAAAAATAATAATTGTCACTGAAAATTATGTAAGCCACAAATTACAAGGAACTAATTGTTTGATACGTATTAGTAAGAAGGATTATCTACTAAATTAGAAACTTAGAAAGTTCATTCAATCTGCAGATTATACACAATATCAAATAGTCAATAAAATAGAAGACATTAAAATATTGATTCAATGCATACAACTTGCACCCCAAATTATTGAGAAGAGAGAAAAGAAAAGGAGAATGCTCAAAAAATTGTTAGGAACATTTTGATTTTACTGTCTATCATTCAAATTTTAGCGGTATCACAATTTCTGCACTATGTGATGAGTCATCGAAACATCAACTCTTCCAACTCTTTGTAAATCTATTTTTCTTTGCCCAAATATTACTACATTTGTTATTCCTGGAAAATATTGAAAAGAACACACACCAACACAAGGTCATGTTTAGTATATCAATTTCAGTGTTTGCAGAAATTGAATATTTATATTAAGATTGTAAAAGCATAATATTTAGACAGAAGAAAGTTAGGTAATTCTTTTACAGGTGAACTTCCATTTTTACCTACTTGAATTTTTATACATGTTTTTAACTAAGATAAAAACACCTTATAAAGGAGCACATTTGCTCAAGTCCTCTCTCAGCAAAACTGAGAAACAATGGAGCCAAAATATCCATTCCAGATAAATTTGCAAGGGAGTGGTATATCTTTAGGTACACAAGTTCTTCTTTCTTTTGATACGTAAAATAATATGTAAGCATGAGGGAGAATTTATCTCTGAAATTCTGTTTGTAACCAAAACAAGTCTATAAAAAAAAGAGAAAAATAAAATTACATGTGTTGTCTCAATCATATTGGTTTTCTCTTTGGCTACCCTTAAGAGGAAGCAACATTATCGATATATTTCTTTTTCTTGGCCTGCTAAAGATCATATACTTTAGTATGTGGTTTATTTCACTAAGCTCAGCAATTGATGCTATCTAAATTATTGCACTTGGGCATTATAGCTTCTGAATCTAATAAAATGATAATAAATCTTAGTTTAAGTAAATTAAAGATGAGGACACAGAAAGACATAGTACACAATATGTCAAAGCCAATTTGCCATTAGCCTTGCCTCTAACATTAATAATTTGAGTGTTTCTTTCGAGATAAAATCATATTATAATTACATTTCTCTCCTTTCATCTAGTTTACTACTCCTGACTTGAGTTTTTCGATTCAATAAATTAAAAGCTGAACAACAAACTTTTAAAGTAAAGCCTATTCCATATGTACAATCACAAAAATGTGGAAACTTCTTGATGGGATATTATGAATGTTAAATAATTGCACATAATACCTCATTAAGGAAACGAACCACATGCTAGGGGATATTCAAAATAGAGTTAGTTATATTGAATGATATTTATTTGAGCTCATAATCAAATCTATCCATTACGTAATTTAATAAAAGTGAAGATTACCTAATCGTTCTCAGCCTTCAACAGTCATCCTATTTTATGATCATCCTCTTAATCGTAGAATTATCATTAATATAAATATGATAGAAGTTATATACTACAAAAATAACAGAAGAAATCTACATCACTTATTAAAGTTGAATCTAGAGGTGAAGTGTTTTAAAGTTTTGTATCCCAATACTAATTATCCAAGAACTACTAAATACAAAATGCAACATCATATTCTGTCACGTACCATTCTCAGTACACAAAATAGAACACTATAATTCATTTTTAAGAAAAAGGGGCCAAAATTTAAAGAGCCTGAAAAAGTTTATGAAAATGTACCTGAAGGACTTGAAATTAAAAGTATCTGAAATCAACCCTTCTCATAGGTCAGCCTGCTTGTTGTTCTTTTTTTAGACTTTGATTGTTATTCTGTCACCTTACCTCAGTCGGGGTGTAATTATTATAGCAAGTAGGGATCCAAAAGTACTAATTGGCATGTATATCAAACATCTTTGAATACTAAAGGAGTTAACTTCATAAGAACTCGAAATAAAAGTAGGTGACCTCTTCAGTTATTGTGCTCGAATACTATTTTTCTTCAATCACCTGAAACAAAGCGTACATTAACTTATTCATGCACCATTAAATTGTTTTCTCCCACACTTTTGTAATTATCCTTCTCCAAAGTGCCTCTTATTTCACAATTTATATGTGCATAACCACTTCATCAGTAAACTACAATTTGTAACATTTGTTATATTTATTCCTAAAGCTACTATTTTCTTGTCCAAAGTGACATAGTCCCACTTTATTAGATGTATCGTTTGGTTCTCTTTGTTTTTTCCCCTCATTTTTTCCTTATCATTTCATGTAACTTCTTTGATATCATTATAGTATTGATGGAGAGGGACATTGCATAAGCATGCATTCATCCAAATACTACTATCAATTAGCATCTTTTTCTCTATAGTTTAATTATTTTTTTCTAGCCTGAGTTGACACAAAATTAGACAACAAAATCAAGATGTTAATGCTCCAGTCTACTTGAAGAAAGAAGAAAAAATCAATTTTAACAATAGAGACATCATACTAATCCTGACTTGATAAAATTTAAATATGAAATTCAAGTTCAGATAAACAACTAAGAGTTAAAACATGCACTTTGTAGTACCACATGCTTCTACCATCAATGTATCCCCTACGAATATGGATGTCCAAAATAATATTGGTACATAATTTATTATATTATATACCAGTGAAATGATAAAATTTACTCTTACAAATGAAGAAACATGATAATAGCTTACAGAAAGAATAACTCCAGGAAGGAATATTTTGATGTGCCCTGCAAAAAGAAGATAGAAAACGATCATTTTACTTAATATATATTTGTGAGAAGTAAATACAAATGCATAAGCTTAGAGGTGTTTTACAACATACATTGATAGTGTCATCCAACTCGAGTCATATACCAACTCTTTTTTTTCCACGTCTAGTCATCACATCGTTTCATATCCAGGTAGCCATGTGTTTTGTTCATAGAGAAGCCTAAACAAGTAGTTGAAAGACTACATATTTCACTATGAAATTCCTACAAGTTATTGTACATTATCTATTTCATTAGTAGAGAATGTCAAGCTTTTTGCCCAGTTTTCTCCAACCCGGATACTACTTCAAACATGAGCAGAACCATATTTAGGTATCTCCACTGACTGACATTTTGTATGCCATAACGCGTCATCAATGATAAAATGTGTGAAATTCTTACCAAGTTCTGATGCATAGTTCTCACCTTATAATTGCACTTCAATCGGGTCAAAATGCTTTTGTACCCTATATGAAGACATTCTTATTAATAAGCACATCAACATACCAAAATATTGTCTCAAGTACTAAAACTCTCAAGATATGACATATAGGACCATAAGTTAATATCAAATAAGATGAGTAAGACATTTCATCACACATCATAAGGGCATAGCAAACAAATTATTTTCTAATTATGAAATGTATTTTAACTTGTTGGAATTATCACAAACTTGCAATGTGACTGTTCCCAATTCGCTAAAATTGGCTAGTGTCATAGATGTGGGGAAATTGCCTCAGATAGAACCAACACCGAAAATTCTTCCTGCTTGTTCACTTTATTTAAAAGAGCAACAACAAATTATATCTGCAGTGAAAATAAGCAAAAAGGCATAAGCATCAAATTTGAAGGAAACTATCCTCGCTGATGAAACAAATCAAAGGATCAGGAAAAATAGTAACTAATATGAGTAAAAGATTCACTTTGCACAACCAAGGTTATAAAGCATTTGTTGTAAGCATTTGAAGAAGCTGAAGACCCATAAAAAAAAGGTCAAGCCTTTTCAAAAAAGAATTTCAACAACAAAAATTAAATCAACACATGCACCTGAAGTAATTCTCAACAGTTCATGAATCTGCAACATTAATAAATTGTACAAGAGCCACTATAATCTGTTACTTTGCCGCCATCTCCTTCCAATGATACTGATATATTTAACCTAAAAATGCCATTGTATTTCTAAATTAGGAAGTGTGGAAAGAATTGAAAAGAAGCCAGAGTGATTTGATTATGCAGTAATGAGATAATAGCGACAAAATTAATCACGTATGCTTTAGTACTATTAAAATGATACAGTGTTCGTCCCATGCTTATTGGCTAGACCTAAAATAAAACAAATCAGAGATGCAAATGCCCATTAGATATCACTAAAATTTTCTGGGCAGTGAAAAAAATCTAACCATCAACGATTGAAAGAAGAAGGTAGAATAAAGCTAGTTAAGAAACAAAAAACATGAAAGAAAATAAAAGAAGAAAAAAAAGGGAATAGAAGAGGCAGTGGGTACAAAGATGACTAAAGTCCCACCGAGCTTGCAAGGCCTTCATAGAAGATGAACAATTACTGAGCAACTCTTTCTCAAAAGTTGGGATAGAGAAGATGAAAAGAAATCAATATGCGTGGTCGGCTTAAAATAATAACAAACGGGCCTAATATAATGTACAATTCACAGAACTATTGGTACAATAACTGATAGCAGTGTTCGTCCAGCTCAACTGTCACTTATTAATAAAAGTAAAAAAAAGATAAACAATAAATTTGTAAGGTAAATGACATAATTGTCCTTCCAATATAAGTTCATGTCTATGTGTTATATATTCATGTTAACGTGATACAAATTTTTTATTAATAAGGGTTTGTGGTGTAGTGGTAAGTACTCCTTCATCCTTAATCAAGAGGTCTCAGGTTCGATTCCTCTTGGGTATAGAGTCTCCTTTGTTCAGGAGTGTTCCGACATGAATCTGAATTTAGTCGTGATCTTATATAGGGATCGAGTGTTTCGATGTGAATATGAATTTAGTATCACAAATAGAAGAAGCGACGGATCATACATTAGTCTTTTTCATTCGAGTGCTACATTTTTCGTTTAAAAGTTATTGATAAAATAATATATTATGTATATATAATTATAAAAAAAAATATGTATATAATTTATCAGTTCGATTAGATTATTTCTTCAAAAAAATGTTAACAAAATAAAAAAACAATCATATATTTAAAAATGTAAAAGCCAAATAAAAGTCAGTTTGATTCAATATTCCAATTGAATCAATTTTTATCTAAATTGTAAACCCCCTAATTATAAATATTTGATTAATGATTGATTAAAACCTAATTAGCTCATAACCTTGAAAGATTTCCCCAATTTAGGTACATGTATTCCCTCCTAAGATTAGAACCAATGTGGTTTTCAACACAAAATATGTTGATCGATTTTCTTATGTTTTTTTTTTTTTTTTTAAATAAATTAAAAAAGATTGTAATTAAAATATTTTTTATAATATCTAAAATTTTCAAATCAACTATGAATTTGAATTATGGAGAAAGCCAATTATATCTACAATTTTAAAGTCGATTAAGACTTTTTCTTATATAATTTATTTTTCTAATATTTAGCTAGCATTTGACCAGATCTAATTTTAAAACCATATCATTAAATATCTATTTGACCATATATTTTGAATCAAAAATTGAAAATATATCATTACATATTCTTTTGACCATATATTTTGAATCAAAATTTGAAAACATATCATTAGATATTCTTTTGACCATATAGTTTGGATAAGATTTTAAAAATTTGTCTTCGAAAAAAATTCAAGTTCCAAAAAATGGTTTAAAATAGTTTTTAGGAGAAATTCACTTTCACGCACAATTTTTTCCAATTAAAAAGAATGTCCAAACACAACTTTAAGTTTCAAAATTTATGGTCAAACGAGATCTTAGTATCTTGAAATCAATTAAAACTTTTGTTATTAAATATTCACTTTTACTTGACTAGTTTAATAAATAAAGAGATAATTTCTCATTTGATTTATATTTTTTCTTTATTATTAATTATTGTCATTTTATAATACTTTACAAAATATTAAATTTATTATATGTAAATGGTAATATAGTAAAATTGTCATTTTATAAATTATTGCTCCGGTGTGTCAAGTTGTAACGACTTGTTCCCGTCATTATAGTAAAGCCAATGAGGGAAAATTTGGGGCTGGAAAAAAGTTTTTCATAGTATTTGGATTTTTCCAACCTTGTCCAGATTTGGACGAAATTGGAGTTTTTGAAGTGTAGGGAAATCTGGTAATAACCAGGTGAATTAATTATGATTTTGATTATATGAGTAGTTAGATAACTCGTTAAAAAATCCATACGACTTTACAGAATTGAATTCGGGTGAGTAGAACTCTCGAAATCGATCTTAGCGTAAATGGTATTTTTCTGAGCGTCGTGGGTTAGAGGTGTGTTGTGAAATGAGAATTTTGGAATTCTTGGGTAAGCTTTTCACTCCCCGAATCCATTTTTTGATATGTAGAACGTAATAGAATGGGTGAATATTGATGTGGGAGGGTTTTGTTATAAATTCTATGGTGTAAACAACCTTATTTTGGATTCTTGGGATCATGGGTATGATCTAGGATTGTTAGAATTGTTAGTAATCCGGGTAATTAGTGATTGTTTATTGATTCCCGTATTATATTGATTGTTTGTAAACCAAGAACAAGCAGAACGAATCCGAAAATATAAAAGATCAAGTTTCTTAGGGTTTCAATCTTGTTTCGAGGTAGGTGATGGTTGTGATTGTATGATTGTGTGATGTATGTTTGTTCTGCTTTATTATGATACTTGTATATGTATGAATGTTGCAATGTTGATCACACTTGTTGTAAATGAGATAGATGAATGATGATTGCCATGAAATCATGACTTAAATGTATGATCTTGATGATATACTTGTGATTGTGATTGTGGTGTGTTGAATGGATCGGTTTCCACGTTCCGGCATAACTAACTTGGATTGGTTGCCACGTTCCGGCATAACTATGGGATCTGTTTCCACGTTCTGGCATAATTATGGGATCGGATACCACGTTTCGGTATGCTAACTGTTTGGTTTTGGGTTCCATGAGAGTACTAATGATTTGATATAAAATGTGAAGTTGTTTGTAAATGTTGATAATATTGTATATGTTGATATATATGCATGTGATTATAATGTTGTCTTGACTTGCTTATGGTGCACTTAGTAGGATAGCCGCGTGATCCTACCAGTACACTGTGGTTGTGTACTAATACTACACTTGCTCTTATTTTTTTTGAGTACAGGGCATCTTCAAGCGGCTACTGACATACCTTGCTTAGGAGATCAATGATCATTTGAATTCAAGGGTGAGCCAATTCTTCCGGGCTGCCATGAATTCTCTTTCATCTATGTCCATCATTTCCGAACTTAGACTATGTTCTAGTTAGTTGATTAGTTAATTAGATTGGGGTTGCATCCCTTCTTGTTTAGACTTGTTGAACTTTAGATGTTTTGGTACATTGACTTTCAAGTTCTAGGTTATTTCTTCCGCATTTGTTTAGTCGTTAGACCTTTGTTGGAGTTTATGGAAACTCCCTATATATTTCCTTAGTATTTAACTTGGTTCCGTAACTTAAATGCCTTAGTTTTGGTTTAGTTGCTCTATTTGGGTTGTAGTAGTGGTTCTCCCACCGGAGGGTTAGTGTGGTAATCACGATGGTCTGGGTCGTGACACAAGTCAAAACTATTTATCTACAAATTTGAAATTTTCATTAAATTGAAATAATCTTTTGATTTAATTAATTAATAATTTATAATTAACTACAATCTACATGGTACAATTATATAAAAGGACATATAGATGTTGGTCTTTTGAGTCTATCATAGCAATAATAATTTTGTGATTTTGTTGAAAATTGCATAGCTTCTGCTGTTAATACTTGAGATAATCAGGTATTCTTTTTTTCATTTTCCTAATAATTTTTCACATGCATTTTTGTTTCTATTTATTTTATTTTAAAAAAAATTATTCTTGTTTAAATCTATATATGAGAACTCTTGTTTTTTCTTACTTGTAAAATAATGAGGGTCTTAGAAGATCTGATGAAAAAGTATTTTGTTTTCCTAGACATTTAGACATAAATTTTATAAAATCTGAAAAGAAAAAGAAAGTAGCATTTAGAAAAAAAATTGAATTGATCTCTCGAATGGTCTCAGTCAACTAATAGTTCTTACTACTCATAAAATCATTTTCTTTGTTGAAAAAAATTTGAAATCAATAGAAAAAGTGACTTTATGAGATAATAAATATTGATTGAGTGAGATCAACTATGTTGTTGTTGTTGTTGTTCTTTTTTAATATTATTATTATTTTTACTTTTTGGTCTTTGTGTCTAAACAATAAACTTAGGGAAAATTATGTAATTACACAAATTAAGATAACATAATCTCTAAAAAAATTTACCATATGAATAAATTACAAAAATCTATTTTTTACTTCTCTCTTATAACATCCAGATACATGCTCTGAAAAATATGAAATTATTATAATTTTGAAAAACTTTCGGAATAGGAAGTAATTAGCACCCAAATTGTTGGGGTTTGTATACTTTATACATAAATTTAAACATTTGAACTTGTACTTATCAATCTCTACTATTTTCTTAAAGTTTCCTAATTTTTTTTAAATTTTCTTAGAATTCAACATGGAAGGTGAAAGTAATAGTATTTATGATTCAAGACTCATGAAAGGTGTTCTGGACGAACATAACGGTCAGTCATCTAAGGTATGTGTACACACTCCTCGTATCAAACTTCACTTGTAGGTTATGCTGGATATGCATGTTGTTGTTGTTATTGCATGTTACACTGGAGATTTTTTTTATAACGATCCCCAAAAAGTTCAAATTAATAAGAATTTAACTTGTATACATCATAAGTGTAGGGATTTTGTATGCTATTAGGTCACCTACAATGGTATCTACAGAAAACATGTTAGCCTCCTTAAAATACTCCATCTGCTCAGATTTACTTGTTAATTTTTGTCTTGGCTCACCTGTTAAGAAAATAATGATTGATATACTAAGTTTACCATTTTACCCCCATTAATTGATAGGGTATCAAATATATTTACTCATTACATTTTTCAAAGATATTAACTCAATATTAATAAATTGAGGGTATAATAAGAAAAAAATTGTCCTTTCTTGATTTGTGAAAAATAATAAGTAAAAGGAGAAATCAAATTAGAAAATATTTAACAGATGGAGTATGAAATTCCAACATTACTTAGGGATCATAACAGTATAACATTTTATGTTTTTTTTAAATTCCTCTTATTAAAAGTCAAAATTTCAATATTGTTTACAGGGTAACACTAAATCTTCATTTAAACAACTTTTTCAAAAAGTGCTTACTGAGAGTGATGTTGGAAATAATATGTTTGTGATACCTAAGAGATATGCTATAGAGTATTTCTCTCACATCCAACATAATGAGGAGATGGACTTCTATGATAGATCAAGAAATTCATGGAAGCTTAGGTTTTTTTACTGCCAAAGTAGTAAAAAATTCATCTCCACAAAGGATTGGCATAAATTTGTGAAAGCTAAAAGCTTAAGAGCCAGAGATACAACTGTTTTCAACTTGTGTGAATCCAAGAGTGGAACAAATGAGAATTGCAATACCTTTGTGATTGATGTTGTGAAGAATGTTGAAGGTTTGCCAATGGATTTAGCACTCAATCATGATGTTGTTGATGTTGATGCTGCTTTGACACCTGCTTTTCTTTTTGGAAAGCAAATAGGTTGGACTAAGACAAAAAGGGGAAATGGAGTTTAATTAATGTTTGTCGATAGTATAAATAATTTTTATATTACTAGATTTTCTTTTATTGTTGTTGTTATTGTTATATCAAGTACTTGCTATATTTTTAAGATTACAAATCTCACTTTATTGTGAAGGTTAGTATTGAAACATTTTCTTGATTTATCTTATAGTGAGAATTTTATCTAATATTATTTGTGTATTTAAGTTAAATCTTGCTACTAGCATCCTTAATATTGTCTGTGTATTTAAGAAAAAACTTTATTATGAAGGTTAGTATTGGAATATTTTTTTTCTATTTTTTTTTGGGGGGGGGAGGGGGTTATGAGACTTCTAAATTTTGACTCTTAGAAATTGAGTGTCCTTAAATGACAGTATTTAGCATATTTTTGTTAGATTTTATTATCCTCTCAGTCTCAAATTCAGTAAAAAGAATTTTGTATACTACTAGGCCACTCAAAAGGATATTTTCAAATAAGCCTTTTAAAAATGTGTGATTTATAATTCAGAAAATATGACATGTTGCCTACTATAACACATAAAGATAATTTGGTGATCTAAAATAACCTTCTAGTGATATAGTGTATATAAATTGATAGTTAGATTTATTTAGACTTTCGATATACATAGGTCTAACGCAAATACAAATTGTTGAATTCACTTAATGTAGCTTTGTAGGTATAACATTTTATGTGTGTTTTTTCTTATGAATACTCTTGTTAGAATTTATGATTTCAAATTTATTAAAAGAGTGTTGTTAAAATCTCATATAAGGCACTTTTTCAAAAGAAGCTAATTCCAATGATATTGGAAATTTTAATAGGCTTGTGATCCCACAGAAATATGCAACAAAGTGTGTCCTCCAATCCAAGATGAGGAGATGATCTTTTATTATTCATAAAGGAGATTATGAAAGTCTAGAACATACAAAATTGAGAAAATTGCATAATTCTTATAAATTAGTTCCTAAATATCTTAAAATGTCGCAAAAAGGTGACACTATACCTACTAATCCACAACTCCCTACAGAGTGTTCCGTAAAGGTTTCGCAAAAAAAAAAATCAACTAAAAGTCATATTACCAAAATATTCAAAGGATAACACATAATCTTTTTTTGGGTGCTCCGGGCGCCAGATCCATGGGCTATTCTTAAAAAAAAGGCTTGTAAATGCGGAAATAGCATTAAACTGGTTATATATTTGTTATATATTCATGTGAACCTGATACAAAGTTTTGATTAATATGGGTTTGTGGTGCAGTGGTAAGTACTTCTTCATCCTTAATCAAGAGGTCTCAGGTTCGATTCCTCTTGAGTATAGAGTCGCCTTTGTTCGGGAGTGTTCCGACGTAAATATGAATTTAGTCATGATATGATCTTATATAGGTATCAAGTGTTTCGATGTGAATATGAATTTAGTATCACAAATAGAAGAAGCAACATATCATACATTAGTCTTTTTCATTAGAGTGCTGCATTTTTCGCTTAAAAGTTATTGATAAAATAATATATTATGTATATATAATTATAAGAAAAAATATGTATATAATTTGTCAGTTCGATTAGATTATTTCTTCAAAAAAATGTTAACAAAATAAAAAAACAATCAAATATTATTGATTTTAAAAAATGTAAAAACCAAATAAAAGTCAATTTGATTCAAGTTTTCGAATTGAATCAATTTTTATCTAAATCGTAAACCCCCTAATTGTAAATATTTGATTTATGATTGATTAAAACCTAATTAGGTCATAACCTTGAAAGATTTCCCCAATTTAGATACATGTTGTAACGACCTGATTCCGTCATTAGGGAAAAGCCAATGGAAAAAGAATTGGGGTCAGAAAACTTTGTCGTAGTAACTTGAAATTTCCCAACCTAGTCTAGATTTGGACGAAATCGGAGTCATTAAGGTGTAGGGAAATCTTGTAACAATTGGGTGACTTATTTATGATTTAGATTACATGAGTAGTCAGATAAGTCGCTAAGGAATCTATACGACTTTACGAATAGAATTTGGGTGAGTAGAACTCTCGGAATCGATCTTAGCGTGAACGGTATTTTCTGAGCATCGTTGGTTAAAGGTATGTTGTGAAATGGGGGTCTTGGAATTATTAAAATAGCTCACTTTTTCGTGCAAGCCGCTTTGGCGGTGGTTGTGGTCGCTCTGGCGGTGCCGCTGTAGCGGGGTGAGGGCCGCTGTGGTAGGCCAGACACGACTTAAGGTCATAAATAAACCTCAAAATGTTTTATTCTAAACTTTTCAACTTTGAGAGCTAGGAGACGGTCCCCCAGGAGAGTTCTTGACCGTTATGCTGGATATGACTGACTGTATATAATCTTAGGCATGACTTGGTTGTCCTCCTATTATACCGACTTAATTGTAATACTAAGTCGGTAACTCTAGAGATCCGCGGTAGGGAAAGATTAGAGTGTGATGGGGTGTACATGCCTAAGCTAGCTAAGATCCTATCCTCCATTCGGGCAAGGAAACTGGTAGGGCAGGGTTGTTTGGTTTATTTGGCTCATATTTGGGATATTGAGGTTGAGTCTCCCTCTATTGAGTCTATTCCTGTGGTGTCAGAATTTAGAGAAGTATTTCCTACTAATTTGTCTGGTATGCCTCTGGATAGAGATTTAGATTTCTGCATTGACTTGGAAACTGGCATTCGCCCTATTTCCATCCCTCCGTATTATATGGCTCAGGCAGAATTAAGAGTGCTTAAGGCTCAAATCCAAGGGATTCTTGATAAAGGTTTCATCCATCCTAGTGCTTCCCTGTGGGGTGCTCCTATCTTGTTTGTTAAGAAGAAAGAGTGATATGAGGACTGATGAATTTATCTTAAGCCATAAAGGAGTGGATTGATACCGCAAATGACAAACTTATGGAAAAGGAAGGTCCCAATGAGTATACTTGGGTGAAGGAAATTGAAGAGTTTAGTAAGAAAGTGCGTACCAAGATTGGGTGAGTACTTTAAATTTGAGGAGTATACCTGAGTTTTAGGTGCCATGTTGATGAAAAGGTTGACTTCATAGTGATAGTCAGGGCTGACTGAGCGTAATGGTAATAAGAGTTCGCGATGGATTGTGATGGGATGCAACTACATAATAAGATTGTGGTTAAGTGAATTTGGTGTAGTAATTATGACTTGCGAGTATCTAAGGTTGTGGCTTCCTAATATTTGGTGAATAACATTGTTGCATGGAAGGTTCTGATAGGTGGGGGGACACCACTTGAATAGAATTTAAAAAGAGCTAGAGTTATAATGAAGAAAAATAGTGGGATGTAGAACAACCTTTAGAGAGAGGCTGGACCAAGAATATTTTATTTGATTGCAAAGGCTAAAGAGATATCTTTAGAGGGGTAGATAATTTGGTTCAGAGACACTTGATTTCATCCGTTTTGTTATGGCTATGTTAATAGTGTCACAGGTCCATGATATACCGTGACTTTACGGTATTTTTAATACATTTCACTTAAGAGTTGTGTGTGTCTAGAGCCATTTTTATTGGTATTAATGTGTTTTTATCTTGTTTGCAAGAAATAAGTTCGAACGTGGAAGTTAGGAGACAGCTGAAGGAATGTTGCAGAAATTGCCACCTACAGACATGACCTACGGACTGTAGGTCCAGTCACGTTCCGTAGGTGTAGGGAATAGATTGACGGGAAAGGCTTGAAGAAACAATCAGGGAATCCTTGACTAAGTGTGGAACCATGACTACAAACAACGGACCGTAGGTCGACCTACGAGCGGTCCTACAGCTCCGTCAAATGATTCAGAGAAGGGGGTTCCAGTACCTGATTTCAAAAGTCTAAGTATGAAACTACGGAGGATGATCCACGGACCGTGGATCGAGTCACGGTCCGTGTTGTTGAGCCGTCAAATGTCACTGAGAGGGGGCGATTTTGAGCTGTGGAAAATTGACTTAAGTCCCAAACCACGGAAGGGACCTATGGACCGTAAGTCAGTCTCGTCAATGACAACCGCGTCCAGAGACTTTATTTCCTTATTTCATTTCCTTTTTAATTAGGACATGTTTTTCTATAAATAGGGCATGTAAACCTCATTTTTGGGGGTGAGACCTTATTACTTTTGTTCTAGTTTTTGGCTTCGGAGATTAACTTGCAATGCAATTTTAGAAATTCTTGATTTCCTAAGTTCATTTTGAAGATTTTGACTTCGAAATTCAAGTTGAGATTCTGGGTTTATTCTTCTAATTACATAAGTTCATGATTTCTTCATCTAAAATATGAATTGTGTTCGTGCTATTATGGGTATTAGACCTTATTACTTTTGTTCTAGTTTTTGGCTTTGGAGATTAACTTGCAATTTTAGCAATTATTGATTTCCTAAGTTCGTTTTAAAGATTTTTACTTTGAAATTCAAGTTGAGATTCTGGGTTTATTCTGCTCATTACGTAAGTTCATGATTTCTTCATATAAAAATATGAATTGTGTTCTTGCTATTATGGGTAACTAAATCCACAACTAGGGTTATGGGAACCATGAGCGATTAACAAAGTACGAATAGTAACTTTGTAATTCTTGAATAGTGTTATTGCATGCATTGATAATTCTTTCGTTTAGATGTCTTTTTAGCGGTTGCAAACGTTAGAACTCGCCTTGTTGCTACTTTCTGGACCATGGAGGTAGTTAATAAGAAAAGAATTATCAACATATATTTAGTGTGATACTATCTAATAGTCTAATGTCAATTGGTGCGAGGGTAAAAACTAAGCCATACATTGATGTGATGTCTAATATGAGGTAAAGGTAAGGGTTAGTAAATTATACACACGTAGCCAGACCAAGGTGCGGGGTGAAATTCTCTAGTTGCCGGACCAAGGAATTAGAGATACCTAACTTATCACTTTTCATGTAATACACTAGAAAAGGATTAGTACTACTAGGATTACTGCGTTATGAGCTTATGGGGAACACGTACAACCTAGTTACTTTCTCTCATTGATACCAACAAAGTTTGAATTCTGCTCACTTGTTACTTAACTATAATCACGCATTTGTTTCACAAATCCCCTCCCCACTTTTACTTACTTGTCTCGGAAATACGTTGACTAAACAAATATAATCGTAAGTTAAGTTTAAGTCTAAACCATATTCCTCGTGGGATCGACCCCAACCTACAAGTTGAGTTCTTTACTTGATAACGATCGCTTATACTTCTTTAAGGAGGTGTAATTTGAGCATATCAAATTTTGGCGCCGCTGCCCGGGAATAAGGCTTTTTGATTAAGTTTAACTACATTATTGAACTTTAGTCAATTATTTCCTAATTTTAATTTTAAATTTTGTTTCTCTCAGGTTCCTACTCTAGTGTATGCCAAGTACACGGAGTCAAGGTGAACCACTGACTCCTTACGATCCAGAATTGAACAGAACTTTGCGAAGGATGAATCATCAAGGGGTCCCAGTCAATCCTATCGGAGGAAATCTAGGTGATGGAGTTGAGTTGCATCCTCCTAGGGTTAATAATGAGAATGCTGAAAATCAAGGTGGAAATCTATTGTGAGATGCATTGATGGTACATAATCCACCAGAACCGAGGCTACGTGATAACTATGGGTCGACTTCAATGCCACTGAATCTAAAGGACCTATTGTTCAACCTCCTCTACCTGCGGGCATATATTCATGGTGACAAGCAGTCTGACGCAAATGCTTACATCAAGAGGTTTGTTCTCTAGTATGGCATCAGATGATTCACATGGGCACATTGCCAAGTTGAGGAGTGTTTGCAAGAGTTGCGTGGGTGGGTCAACCGGATTTAGACATGGATGTCATTGGGTTGAGAGTTTTCTCTCTATCATTGACCAGAGATGTTGTTGTGTGGTGTACTGAGCTTCCTTATAACTCAATTCACACATGGGATCATATGTATAAAGTGTTCATGGCAAAATACTTCCCAATGTCAAAGAAGCTGAACCACAAAGATAAATTGAACAACTTTGTAGCACTGCCTGGAGAGTCTGTGAGTAGTTCGTGGGACAGGTTCGCTGCTTTCATAAGCAGTGTTCCAAACCACCATATTGCTGATGAGTCACTGAAAGAGTATTTCTACAGAGGCCAAGATGACAATGGTAAGGTTGTGCTTGATACTGTCGCAGGAGGATCATATGGTGAGTACACTTTTGAGGAGATCGTTGAGAAACTGGAGAAGATTTCCCAGAACAATAAAGCATGGAGCACTCAAAAGTCAGACATTGGAAGAATCACTTTTGTAATTCAATCTGCCGATGACATTTGTGAGGAGATGGCTCAGATGAGGACAGAACTTGGGTTGGTGTTGAAGCATGTGATCGGAGGTACCGAAAAGATAAATGTTGTGAATTATTTGACTAAAAATCCACCACCGATTGAGGAGTGCTACTATGAAGAGGATACTTATGCAGTGAATGATCAGACAGGGGATTTCTGAGACAACGCCCAAGGTTCCAATTTCTGATAATTGGCGCCAAGTCACGGAAACCAAGGTCGAAACTATGGCAAGTACAACCGAGAGGGTCATTATGTCTAGGATGGGAACTACAATCGCGATAACAACTACAACTGGAAAAACTATGGCAACAGAAATGGATAGGGGTGGGCCATATGTTCCTCCTCAAAATTGGGAATCTGGTAATAGGTAAGGTGGGGGTAGAATGTCACGTATTGAGGATATGATGCAGAAGATGATGAAGAGGTTTGGTTCGACTAATGAGAATGTGAGGGATATGCGAAACAACTTGTCTGGAATCGGTCAAAAAGTTGATGGCCATGCAGTGTCGATCAAGCAGCTTGGGAAGCAGATGAATCTTTTGTCCACTACAGTCAATCCACGACAGCCAGACACACTTCCTAGCAACACTATCCAAAATTTGAAGAATGACGGGCACTCTATGGCAGTCACTACTCGAGGGGGTAAGCAGACCATTGATCCACCTATGTCGTATGAGGTTGAAGTTGAGGTTACTAAAGATGATGAGATTGAGGTTATTGGAGAGTCTGAGAATCTGACAAAGAAGGAAGTGGAGATAACCCAGAAAGTTGTCCCCATGCCTAGAGCTTCACCTCCCTTCCCACAAAGGTTAGTGAAGAAGACTGAAGAAGGCAAATACCGCACGTTTATTAGTATGTTGAAGCAGCTTTCCATCAATGTTCCGTTGATAGAAGCTCTGGAGCAAATGCCTGGGTATGCGAAATTTATGAAAGATTTGGTGACGAAGAAAAGGGTTGTGAGTTTTGAAGATGATGATAAGATGCAACATTGTAGTACTATTGCTACAAGGTCCCTTGTGCATAAGAAAAAGGATCCTGGGGCTTTCACTATTCCGTGTACCATCGGGTTGTTGCATTTTGCTAAGGCTCTATGTGATCTGGGTGCTAGCATTAATCTGATTCCATTGTCTATTTACAAGAAGTTTGGTTTATGAGGTCCAAAACCGACTGCGATGTGATTGCTCATGGCCAATAAAACTGTGAAGAGGCCCATTGGTGTGCTCCATGATGTACTAGTGAAAGTGGAGTCTTTTATCTTTCCAGCGGATTTTGTGATACTTGATTGCGAGGTTGATTTTGAGGTTCCCATCATTCTTGGGAGACCATTCCTTGCCACTAGGCACGCCTTGGTCGATATGGAGAATGGGCAGATGAAGTTTCAATTGAATAATGAAGAGGTAACTTTGAATATTTGTAGATCCATGAAGCAGAGTAGTGAGCTCAAGTCGGTATTAGTGGTGAATCATATTGTATAGAGTGGTTCTGAGGTGCCTATTGAAGAGAGATTGGGTGTTGATGCACTAGCAGCGATAATGATGAACTTTGAAAGTGATGGTATTGAAGACTATGATGAATTGGTCGCTGCACTTGATAGGTTTGAATTTCGTTCAAAACCAAAGAGATTGGAGTTGGACATGAAGAATTGCGACTCTCCACCTGCAGGACCGTCTATTGAGTTGGCTCCAAAATTGGAGCTTAAGTCTCTACCATCACATTTGAGGTACATATTCTTGGGGAGAGATGGTACTTTACCGGTCATCATCGCGACAAATTTGAATGTGACACAAGTCGAGGCATTAGTTTTCGTGTTGAAGAGGTTCAAAAGGGCTATTGGGTGGACTATTGCGGACATTATTGGGATCCCTCCTGGCATTTGTTCTCATAAAATCCAACTCATGCCGGATCACAAGCCTAGTATTGAGCACCAGAGAAGACTAAATCCGCCTATGCAAGAGGTAGTGAAAAAGGAAATCATCAAGTGGTTGGATGCTGGAGTTATTTATCCCATTGCATATAGTAGTTGGGTTTGTCCTATTCAGTGTGTGCCCAACAAAGGTAAGATCGACTGTGCCCGTATGTTGTTGGCAGAGATCCATGAGAGGGCGTTCAGGACTACCATTACTTTACCCTTCCCGTGTATGATCTTCCAGTTGTTTAGGGATTCTGGGGTGCCTATCTGGCATTGCGACAAATTGGTATGGGCGACCGGAACCCTGAACTTTGGCCTTATTCGAGATGGGGCCAATATAGCTACCCCACCACGTGGTCCACAAATTGAGGTACCGTCATTAGGAGCAGATTAAGTAGCTGATGTGGTGCAGATGCAAGGTGATGGACCTGCCCCTCTAGCCCACACTGATGATACCCCGACATCCCCATCTCAGGCCGCCAGTCGGGCCCTTAGCTCATCCAGAGCCACCCATTCGTCAGGTTGCTCTGTCGTGCCCCTTGCCCGTGTTAAAAAATTGGAGGCACAAATGGCCACACTGCTTCATCATGTGAAGCCTTGTATGCAACGGTCTATCTTAGAGTCCGAGGCCAGGATGGAGAGGAGGTTGGAGCACATGATGGACCTGAAGGTGTAGGCCGTTAATAAGCGCTTGGATGCCTTCGAGTTGAGAGTCCTCGAGCGACCAACCCCCACCACAAATATCTCATCTTTCTAGACAGAGTTGCATCATTTTCGGGCCGATCTTGATTCCATCCTAGCCACATCCATGGATGCGCTGGAGTATGCACCTATTGCACCAACTGATGATACGGTGTTAGATGCTCTTTTCAGCAAGGACATACCGCAGTCCGAGACCACTCGTGCCCGAGGGAAGAGGGACCGGTCCAGCCACACCTATGATGCCACTGAAGATGCGAGGGAAAATAAGGGGGAGCTCTATCATACTACGTATGCTAGGAGAGCATCTATTTTGGATGAGGAGTTGCGCTAGCAGAGGGTTCGTGAGAATACTCTTAGGGCTTCGAGTTCTTTGCCCGCTACTGAGGCAGTTACTACTGTGAGAGATGATGTGAGCACTACTAATGGTGTTGCGATGATAGATGGGAGTGCTACTGATGGCATTCCTTATGATGTGAGCACTACTGATGGTGTTGCGATGATAGATGGAGCGCTACTGATGGCGTTCCCCATGTTGATCCAGTAGGCTTCGGGAAACCGGACCCACTCTCTTGATGAGTTCTTCAGCGCATTTGCGCCACAGGTTCGCTTCACCTTCACCCTACCCTTTATTGCTTATTTTTGTGTGCTTTGAGGACAATAGGACTTTATTTTGTTGGGGGTGGGGTAAATGGATTATGAGTGATAGGGTGAAGTATGAGTAACCCAACTCATAGTCCTCTCTTTGGGTTTTCTTGCCTGTGTTTTTTCCCCCAAGAGACTGTTTTTATTTCTGTTGAACCGGCATGTGCTAGGATTGTATGTGTAGGAGCATGAGAAAGAATAAAGCATGATGGCATGAGCATGAAAGAAGAAAATTATACCCATCCAAAAAAATGTGATATGTGCTAAAATATGTAGGCTAGAATAAGTTGAATGTGTAGCTTCGAATGTGACATGATAAGAACCGATGTGACCCCATGACTTAAGCTAAAAACTTGAACTGGGTAATCTGATAATGAAACAAGGTGCCAAGAGTGTGTGAGGATAGTTGAATGTTCAAACAGTTTTGTGCCAATCTAGAACTTGCCCCGTTGGTTCTTCTAGGATAATCTAGGCTAGAAGTTGGGAAGTGATCATAGGCCATTGTTCAAATTAGTCCACTTAAGCCCAAAATGATCTAACCAAATGGTAGCATTTTTCCCTTTTGATCCAAATATTTGAGCCTAAAACTGACCAATTCTTTTGATTCACCTAACTCACCTTCCCTTAAAAACATTGTCTTGGCCCCGGTCCCTCCTTGGACATCTGCACCTTGACTTAGGCCAAAAGCCTAAGTTGAGGGTGGCTAAGACCAAAAGTTACCTTGATCTTGGCCCTGGTCCGATATCGGACATTGTGCACCTTAACTAACGTAAAATATATAAGTTGAGGGTGGCTATGAAAGATGAAACCAAGTGGAAAAGAGGTATGAAAAGAGTTTAGTGTTGAAAAGAGAAAAGAATTATAAAAGAGGATGTGACTTTGTGCAAAAGAAAAGTCTTGAAACAAATAAAAGAAAAAGAAAGTGAAAGAAAAAGAAGAAAGTGAGAAATAAGAGTCAAAAAGTCAAAAGTCGCATCCTTGGTTGAAAAGAGTTAAGGGAAAGAAATTGAGAGGAAAAGTTGCCAAAAATAAGTCAAGGAAGAGGTAAATAGCCAATGTAATGTCATGGCGGGCCAAAAGTCACTAAAAAGTACCCAAATGTACCACACCTGACCCTGAACCTACGTTATAAGCTAAGAAAAGTCCTATAGTGATCCTAGCAACAAGTTTGGAGCATTAACTGTACTTGAAGTTACTTCTGAGTGTGAGTGTTGAATGAATCCTTGTACTCAAAATCATATTCATTGTGTGAAAAACGATTTCATTTGAAGTTAGGGCACTAGTTACATTGTCCAAAGGTTGGTACCTTTGTGATTGTGAAAATGTGTATGTTGTGTGTCTAATGGTCGATCTTGGTCATGTTTTCATCCGCATGAGTTAGCTTGTTGAGTCTAAGAGAAACGATTTGCACTAGAAAAGAGAGTTGGGATAGAAAGCAATGTGATTGGTTAAGCTTGAATGGATGCTTCTACAAAAGTGTCGTTTAGAGTCTGAGTGCGTCGCTTGAGGACAAACAACGAGTTTAAGTTGAGGGTGTTGATATACCGTGACTTCAAAGTATTTTTAATACATTTCACTTAAGAGTTGTGTGTGTCTAGAGCCATTTTTTATTGGTATTAATCTGTTTTTATCTTGTGTGCAGGAAAGAAGTTCGGACGTGGAAGTTAGGAGACAACTGAAGAAATGTTGCAGAAATTGCCACCTACGGACATGACCTACGGACCGTAGGTCCAGTCACGTTCCGTAGGTGTAGGGCGTAGATTGATGGGAAAGGCTTGAAGAAACAATCAGGGAATTATTGACTTAGTGTGGAACCACGACTACAAACGACGGACCGTAGGTCGACCTATGGGCCGTCCTGCAGTTCCGTCAGATGATTCAGAGAAGGAGGTTCCAGTACCTGATTTCAAAAGTCTAAGTATGAAACTACGAAGGAGGATCCACGGACCGTGGATCGAGTCAAGGTCCGTACTGTTGAGCCATCAAATGTCATTGAGAGGGGGAGATTTTGAACTATGGTAAATTATGAAGTCCCAAACAACGAAAGGGACCTACGGATCGTAGGTCAGTCCACAGTCCGTAGGTCAATCTCGTCAATGAAAACTACATCCAGAAACTTTATTTTCTTACTTCGTTTCCTTTTTAATAGGACATATTTTTCTATAAATAGGGAATGTAAACCTCTTTTTTTGGGGGTTAGATTTTGTTCTAGTTTTTGGCTTTGGAGATTAACTTGCAATTTTAGCAATTCTTGATTTCCTAAATTCGTTTTGAAGATTTTGACTTTGAAATTCAAGTTGAGATTCTGGGTTTATTCTTCTCATCACGTAATTTCATGATTTCTTCATCTAAAAATATGAAATGTGTTCTTGCTATTATAGGTAACTAAATCTACAACTAGAGCTGTGGGAACCATGAGCGATTAACAAAGTATGAATAGTAACTAAGTAATTCTTGAATAGTGTTATTGCATGCATTGATAATTCTTTCATTTAGAAGTCTTTTTAACGGTTGGAAATATTAGAACTCACCTTGTTGCTACTTGCTTGACCAAGGAGGTAGTTAATAAAAAAAGAATTATTAACATAGATTTAGTTTGATACTATCTAATAGTCTAATGTCAATTGGTGCGAGGGTGAAAACTAAGACATACATTGGTGTGATGTCTAATATGAGGTAAAGGTAAGGGTTAGTAAATTATACACACGTAGCCGGACCAAGGTGCTGGGTGAAATTCTCTAGTTGCCGGACCAAGGAATTAGAGATACCCAACTTATCACTTTGCATGTAATACACTAGAAAAGGATTATTATTACTACGATTAACGCGTTATGAGATTATGGGGAACACGTACAACCTAGTTACTTTCTCTCATTGATACCAACAAAGTTTGAATTCTGCTCACTCGTTACTTAACTACAATCACGCATTTGTTTCACAAATCCCCCCTCCTTTTTACCTACTTGTCTCGGAAATACGTTGACTAAATGAATATAAACATAAGTTAAGTTTAAGTCTAAACCATATTCCTCGTGGGATCGACCCTAACCTACAAGTTGGGTTCTTCACTTCATAATGATTTCTTATACTTCTTTAGGGAGTTGTAATTTGAGCGTATCAATCCATCAGGTTGGTTAAAAACTATCGAAAAAGACTTAAGAAACGAGTGTGCGGACATTAGCTTGAGTGTGATGACAAGTGCTTGGTTTTATTTTTGACTCTAGTAATGAGTATGATTGAAATTTTAGTGAAATATATGGTAAGATTGATGGAGATGCGATCAATGACAAATAAAGATCCATGAATTCATAAAAATCTTCAAGGTACAAGCTAATGTTGATAGAGAAAGGGATTGTGTTATATGGCGGAAATTACAATTCAGATTTTTCATTATGAGTCTACATTCGTGGTGATGTATTTTGTCAAGGTATTAAATGGCAAGGTGATAAATGATAAATTGTATCCGGTATTGAGCATTTGAAAGGACTGACACCTGGGGTGAATCGTAAGTTTACTACTATTGATTGTTAAGTACCTAAGAAAGGTTTTATTTTTCTTAAAAGAGTTGGTTTATAATAAGGAAAAAGGTCGGAGTGTTTATGATGGTTGTTAGTGTTGTTAGTATGATTCACTAGCTATGCTCTAGTGTGTTTTCACTATTATGGGTGGATCCCTAGTGGTAGATCAGGGGTACCAAATCCTATGATGTTCTCTTGGTTGAGTGGGAAGATTTGGAAGATTTGGTTATTTCGAATGACATAATTGGTGTTGTCTTGGAGTTGTTAAAGTATTTTGGTGGTTCTACATGTACCACCCTGCTTATGAGATTTTATAGAAGATCTACCATGCGTATTTGTGGTTGTTCGATAATCTTTACATTCCTCTAGTCGTCGAGGTCATGTATCGTTTATGTTTGGTTGAATGTGAGGATCATTGGGTCCAATTCTACTATTCTTAAGAGGTAGTCTACAATTACTAAATCTAGCATTTCGATAGTGTTGTTGGAGTGGTTGTATGCTTGGACATATCACTTGATGAGTATCTAATTTCTAAAGATCAAATTTGTTATAAACGAAGATCATGGGAATTTATGTTGTGGTATGGAGATATTGTTAAGAACTATGATTGTTGGGGTATTATTAGTGTGTGTTGGTTGATTCAGGTTCACTTCTAAATGTAGCGAGTATGGATTTAGAATTGTATCATGGTTATGTGAGAGAGGATTCGTTCTAAAGTTTTGTCAAAGTCCTTGATAACATGTTGCAGACATGTGAACGATCAACTTTGGTGGTTATAGGGAAAAGCTTTGTTGTTAGTTAAGTGCGCATACAACAATAATTATCACTCGAGTATTGTGATGACTTCATTGAGGCATTACGTGGATGGATGTGTAGGTATTCAATTGGTTGGTTTAGGGACGAAGATTATAACATAATGTGAGATTCAACTGTGTTAGACGAGACCTTCTGTATGAAGAAGAACCAGTTGAAAATCTTGATCTCGATGTCTTTTTGCTAAGGACATACGAGACAAGTATCCCTGCGATTCAAGTACTACTCTACCCTTACTTTAGCCAGTCTTCCCTAGTTGATCACTCGGGGATGAGTGATGGGTAAATTGGTATCTATTGTAACAAACTGATTCCGTCATTAGGGAAAAGCCAATGGAGAAATAATTGGGGTCAGAAAACTTTGTCGTAGTAACTTGGAATTTCCCAACCTAGTCCATATTTGGACGAAATCGGAGTCATTAAGGTGTAGGGAAATCTGGTTACAATTGGGTGACTTAATTATGATTTTGATTACATGAGTAGTTAGATAAGTCATTAAGGAATCTGTAAGACTTTACGTAATTGAATTTGGGTGAGTAGAACTCCCATAATCGATCTTAGCGTGAACAGTATTGTAACACCCCGTATCCTAGATAGACCAAAATACAGACTTTGAGATATTGCAGGTGCAACCCACGGTTTCCATCCCACGGTCCGTGCTGGTAGTCTGTGGTTCACCACTGCAGCCCCTCCCAAAACCCAGCTCAGAAATTTGGCTAAGTCTCGACCCACGGACAGACCTATGGTCCGTAGATCAGACCACGGTCTGTGGTTTGTGTACGTGGATCAAGACTCCTTTACCCATCCTCTGACACAAACTACGTTCGACCAGCACGACCGTCGTTTGATCCGCGGTCCGTAGGTCTGACCGTAGATGAGGGTCAGCAGCCAATTAGATAAAAATTATTGATGGGGTCAACTTCAAATGGTCATAACTATTAGCACAAAAGGAATTATGTGTCCCCATGACCTATGATATGATAGATAATTGAATCCTCTTACCAACGCCATCGAGTTTGCTAAAATCCGACCTCTGAGAAAAAGCTATGCTCGTTTTAGTGAAGGCCTGTCGAGCAGGCTTGACTTACGGACCCAATCTACGGACCGTCGATTGAATGACGGCCCGTCAGTCCCGTGCGTCGATCACTCCGACACCAGTTAAGTCAGGAGTCTTTTCGTCTTTTCATATTTCGTTTAACCCCTAAGATACGTCGTTTAGACCCTAAATCATGAGGTTTTAGTCAGTTTAAGCCTAGAAACATAACTAGAACTTACCTAAGTGAAGTCATTAATCAAAACATAGAAAATTAGAAGCAAGAGAGGAGAAAAAGGTCAAGAACCCTAGTTCAAGAACGCAACAAGTTTCCTCCAGTTCCAGCCCAGAAATCAAAGGATTTCTCCGTGGAATTCGTCACCAGGTATGTGGGATTTCACTAGTCGGTTCCTTTCGCCCATTAGGTCCCTAGAATTCAGTCAGATTCTTGATTCCATGATTATGAACAGACCTAGGGTTTCTAGAATTTCAGCATATTATCATGAATTAGTTATTTACATGTTCCAAATCAGATTATCATGTTAATGCTCAGTTTATTGAATGAATTTCAGAACCCTAGCTATGTATTTCTTTAGTTCTTGAATTACACATGCTAGGTCAGACATTTCAGTTATTCAGATATACATGCTTCAGTTTTGAACGCCACATTATCAGTATATTTCAGCATAAACCCTATTTTGAGTTATAAATCTTGAGAAGTTTTGTTTAAGACAACACTTGAGTTTTAAACTGAGTTTTTGAGAAAGTTAAGATGAGTTTTGAGAAAGAGCTTATAAAACATGATTAGTATGACAATCGAGTAGGTCATTAATGTATGAATAGTATGGTATCTAGATAT
>JAJOOS010003752.1:0-40574 GCA_029582725.1 Solanum chiquidenum
TACTTGGAATCTTCAAAAATCAGGTACTGGAACCCTTTCAGTCACCATCTACGGATCGACAGTACGGTCCGTAGATCCATCTACGGACCGTCAATGGGAACCGTGGTTCCACACTTGGTCAGATTTCCCTGATTTGCCTCCATGCCTTGGCTGCTGATCTACGGCCACCATCTACGGAGCGTCAATAGACCTACGGTCCGTAGATCACTCCGTAGATGCCCTTTTCTGCATCTCTTTCAGCTGTCTCTTTACTTCCGCGCTTGAACATCTTTCCTGCAAAATATGATTAAAACACATAAAAAACAATACTAAAAGGCCCTAGACACACACAACTTATAAGTGAAATGTATTAGAAATACCGTAAACTCACGGTATATCACCCTCAACCACCCATGGCGAGGAGATGTTAGAGATGAGAGGATCCAACCAACCCTTCCATTCCTCTAAATCTTTGTTTATTATGAGTCTAAAATTAGCATTACTGGTGCCTTTTGTACCCAATATCTCATTTATCATTCCTTCTAGGCATTACACCATATTGCCATGAACTTTGACTTCTTCCAAGGGCTTCCAAATTGTACCCTTCCTCTTCATTGGCAAAGCTTTTGTGTAGGTTGCATAGAACTTTCGTATTCATGCTGGGACATAAAGAGGTCAAGGTCTTGTGAACCTCTCAAACCTATGAAATTTAATTATATCCCATGCAACTAGGTACTCACTCATCACCCCATCAGTGGAGATTCTTCTCGCCCCTAAAATAGTGTCTTCTGTAGCAACCTTAAGACTTTTGAAGGCTCTTGTAGTGATTATCGAGAGAACAGGAGAAGTGGATGCCTGATCTTGAGAAGGTTGCACCAACTTGGATCAAATATCAGCCGTTTTTCTAACAACTCCATATCTTGGTTGCTCACTCTCACACAGCGAGGAGCGTGGAGTGGTTTGTTGTTGAGAAATCTCATTTATGGCTATCCCTTTTTGCCTTTTTGGAGGAGGAAGAGAGTATTCCAGGTCAGATTATGTATCACAAGTCACAACTTGCTTCCCTTTTGTTTTAGCCATTTCCTGCAAGGCACAAGCATTCAAACATAGAGTTGGTGAAGGTTAGTTTAAACCTAACCCAAAAGAAAACACATTTAAAAAAAATTCTCTAAGGCTCGCCTACTAGGAAGGTGATCTACCTAACAGGTTAGGCGAGCTTAGGTGAGCTCGCAGAAGTTGACAGTGCGAAATTTGAAAGATTTTAGGCAAGATGCGCAGAGTCATCTTTAACCTGGCGATTCACCAAATTGGTTTTGTTGGGCTAAGAAAAGTCCACCAAAAGTGAGTGGAAAATTTAAAAGAACAGGCACAAAGGTCGATGCCCACTCCCACTAGACAATACACCGAGTGAGTTTCGGCGGACAAAGACAAGCCCACAAAATGGGACAGTACCCATGTCACATATTCAAGCAAGAAAGGTAAACAATGTATTAGTGGACGATTCACCTACCTGCCTTGGTGAGATAAGACAAGCCCATCAAATAGGGAGTTTTCCACCCATTGCCTATTTTTACAAAATTAAACACGGTACGCACAATACGCAATTCTCAATTAACTCTACAATCTACCAACATGCTTTCTACCCTTGGGTACTCAAACTTCCCCCAAATATCACAAAGTATTACCCAACATGAAAATTTTATCTTAAGAAAGTCATCACTCCATCCATAATTGGGTAAAATTATGCAATCAGAGCAACACTGGGCGAATCAGAATTCACCCATACAAAATTAAACAAATACCCAACACACACAAGGGTTCAATTTCACATTTTTCACCAACATAAGAAATTTTAGAAAGTTTGGGCACAAACTCAACTAAGTAAGACTCTAAACAGCACCATTCGACCCTAATACCCCATAATCATTCCAAAGACTTAGAGAAAGGATCCAAGAAGAGAAAGCTAGGGTTTTGAAGCATTCGTTAAATTTCTCCAAGAACTTTGTTCTTCTTGTTATGTAAGGCTATTCATAGTGTTCGACTAAGTTCATCCTCACTACTTACATCTAAAATCAGTTAGTAAAGAGATAAATCTAGGGTTCTACCAAAAGTTCCATGAGTTTCCACACTAGGTCGTGTTCGTATTTGGAGTTCAGATTCTTGAGTATTGGGATCATGTTACTTTATACAATTGATAGTTTGAGTTCTTTTTCATGATTTTATATTATCATGTGAGCCATAATTATTGAATTTTGTTTAATGTTTTTTTGACTTTTAGAATTTAAAGTAAATCCAAGAAGAAAGTTTATAGTATCTTTTGAGAAGCCTTTATGGTAACACTAATGGTTCCAAATGTATTAATTTATACTTTAAAAGAAAGTACGATTTCAAGAAAAGCATATACAAATTTCTAAAGCATTTTAGAGAGATAAAGTAAAGCTCACTTACATGATGAATAGGGTCTTGTGAGTATTAACTAAACCTAGAGAGTACTTTTTATGACAATATGTAATAATATTTTGAGAGTGATATTGTGCACAAATTTGGGTAAGAGTTCATATGAATCAAACCCTATAAACTATGTGGCAATGTAGGATAGGATCATACAGACAATGGGACACATCCTCATTACTTCTAAGAAATCCTATTAGATTGATCCATAAGTTAATGTCATGTCCTATAGCCTACAAGGTTTACATTGGCTCTGGAAATATAGATATGACGTTGTATCATCACGAGGCTCATAGTGATGGTTGCCGATTAGAGAAACTCCCCAGTAAAGTAAAGTAAAGTATTTATATATTCATACATTTTAGTATTAGCTATTATTGTACCCTTATATCAAGAGCTTAAATTGTTTTCATCATGATCAATGATGTACTTCAATTGAGTGAAATCCTCCAGTTTTGTGTTTGTTTCATTCAGCCTTATTACATATCGTACATTCTATGTACTGATGTCATTTAACTGAATTGTTTTATGATGGAGATATATGTATTGAGGGTCTTCAATAGGTTCTTCCTTGAGATCACATCATCCATCCATCATCTTTTGGTGAGACATCCTTGCAATTGGAAAGCTCCAGTTTATTTCTTAGTAGTAGTAGTAGTGTTTTGAGATATCGTGGGTCTCGTCTTGACACAAATATTCAAACATTAAAAGCTTAATAGATTGGTAGAGTTAGAGAGTCTTTCAGTATTCATTTGTAAATATGTGGCTAAACTTTACTAAAATTGTAATACCTTGGTATTTGAAAGAGCTAAAAATAGAATGAACTAAATTGGAAATAGAAAAATCTGAAATTTTGCAAGTTAGGCATAAGTTATAAGTTTTTGGTCAACTTCAAACGACCATAACTTTCAGTAATGAGTTAGGTGGCCCATAAGATATCAAATGAAAGGTCTTGGAATCCTCTTTCCAACGCCACCGAGTTTGCTACTCTTTGAACTTGTATGAGGGAGATATGACCGTTTGAAGATAGGCTATCCATTTAAGGAAAGTTACCTGAAAATATGAGGGGTATTTTGATATATTCCTTACCCAATCAAATTAAAACGAATTAGAGATGAGTTCTTGAAGAGCTTTCTTGAAAAATCTATGAAATTTATGAGTAGGAGATATTAATTCATGTTAAGATGCAGGAATTATGAAGTTCTATGGTAAAATCTTACCTTGGATGATGGATGAACCTTGGAGAAAGTTAGTTTCTTGAAAACTTCTCTTTCTAGGGTAAATTTATGAACTAAGGAGGTGAAGTACGTATTTGGGGGATTTCTAAAAGACCCAAACCCCCGCGTAAAAAATGCCTCAGGCACGCAGTGAGCCATGCAGAAGGCAGTAGTTGCTGCCTCGCCGCGCTCCCGCGCGGCCGGCGGGTGGCAAGATAGTGTCCAGTAAAATAGCCATAACTTTTTACTCCAAACTCCAATTGATGCAAACCTGGTGGCGTTGAGAAGAAGATTCATAGATCTTTAATTTGATTAGTTATGGGCTGCCTAACTATGAATATTCTGAGAGATATGATTGTCTGAAGTAGACCCTTGCATATAGTAATGCGAAAAACTTAGCCGGTAAAAAGACTTTGAACATGACTTAGTATTAGAGGTCCCTTATGACCTTAAATCACTTATGATACCCTTTCTACACTTGGTAAATAACCTAAAAATATATTATCAAGTAGTACATCAGCTGGTTAAAGCTCATATACTTAAGACAAATGATTCTGATTCGAAGAGTAAATTTTTGGGGTGTTCCATCTCATGTAGAGGTTCACCTTCAATTCTCTTAAAGTTTTGGATCCTCTCCCTACGATTTACCATCTTCGAGGGAGAATTTTTTTTTTCCTAGAAGGCTTCATTTAACTCCTCCCAAGAAGTGATAGAATCATTTGGCAATTCCGCTAACCATCTTATAAGTTCACCTGTCAAACAAAACGGGAATAACCTCAACCTTATGGACTCTTGTGAGTTGTTCTTGAACACAAATGACCCATTTACATATACAAAATTCTGAAGGTGCTCATGGGGTCTTCATGAGCTAAACCCCCAAATATTCCTCTCAAATGAAGTAGCTATAGCATTGTCCCAGTTACATGAAAAATAGCCCTTCCTGTTGTAAGAGGTAACTAGGTGTCTCCCATTGTTTGAATTACTTCCATGTGCATGTAAATCAAATCACTCATATTATCATTTTATCCGTAGTGACTATCGTTGTCACTACCGTGGTCACTCATGTTTTGCACCAGCAAATCAACAAACCACACACTAAGCAATACAACTAAACAAATTTACAAACAAATTTCTCAAATCAAATTCATAGTGATCACTTTCCGCCAGCGGTGCCATTTTTTATAATTCTCAAATGACTCTCTAAAACAAATCTAAAGAATAAGCAGTCGTGATCAATAAAAATACCAAACTAAGAGTCAAGGTCGAATCCCTCAGAGAGTGATATAGTGCAAGGAATTCTATCAAGAAATTTTGAATGCAAATCAATTCATTCGCAGTAGTAAGAACAATGGGTGGATGATTCCACCAATTTAAAATTGATGTCATGTAGGGGTAATTGTGCTGCTTAATAGTGTTAAATAATCATGGTAGGCTGGGTAATCTTCTATGACACTAATCTTTTTTTCGATCTCATAATGTCAGTTCATATAATTTTCTTTCGGTCTCATCTATGTACATAACTAAACAACCCACTACCTTAGACTCTTCTTTCTTTTGAACATAATTAGGTCAAATAGATACGACCCATAAACTCTTTTTCAAGAAAACTATATATATCAAACCTAAATTACAAGTATTGAACTAACTAACCACTCCAAAGAATCTCTTTTGAGCATCAATTAGATATTAGAAGAAGGATCAAGTTTGCAACCTTAACTTATAAGTTAACACAATACCCACTACATTAAATCAATATCAAACCCCATAAGTATTGCCCAAATCCATGGATGAACAACAACAAAATAGAACAAAACACAATACCCACTACATTAAATCGACATCAAACCCCATAAGTTCACCCCTTGACTTTGGGGTTTTAGCCACCCATCAAAAAATGTAAAGAAATTATATATTTCATGAAAGCAGCACTGGGTGACATGAAATTAAGCAATTATAAGCAACACCCACTTTGCATTCAACTTCAAATAGTAAATTTTAAGTGCAAAGTTAAAAAACCCAAGACTTAAGATGTTCACAAGGTAAAATATTTCACTCTTTAGAGGGAAAAACTCTCACTTCAAAAGTCTCTCCAAAAACCCATTTTTCCTCTCTACTTTGGGCTATTTATAGTTTTCCAAAATTTGGCCAAAAATTCACTGCGTGACCACTTCGACAACGTTTGTCGTTCTCACTAAGCTGATTCAGCGTATCATCATTTACTTCTTAGTTCTCCTTTCTCTTGCTTAGTTTTCAAGTTTTTGAACGTTAATCAACAAGCTCGTTTGAGTCTGCCTTTCACAATCGATGAATCACTGAGTAACACCTTTGTTCACCTTTCAAGCTTGTAATTTTCCACAAAGTCCTATCATTTTCGGTGATGGTTAGCATGTTTGCCCTTTGCGTTCGGACAGTCGCCTTACATTTTAAGTTCACCAACCTGCCTCAATTATTTGAAGTGTTGAGCATTGCCACTTTGGGTGAGGTCATGCCAATTGGGAAATCCACCGTTCTCGTTAGGCGATTAACAACGTGGAGTTTACATTTTTTCCCATGTTTTAGGCCTTTCTTTCAAATATTCATGCTTGCCTTATCCCTTAGCTTTCATAACTATAAATCATCAAAATAATTTTAGAATATGAAATAATTAGGCATTGAGGACACTAATTATTGAAATTAATAGTCCTAAACTGAGTGTAAATCTATCACTACTAACCAAGTCCCAGAAGACTTCCTATGGACCAATAGGAAGTGGTCGTAGGAAGGTTCCATACTTGGTGAAATATTTATAGATGTAGGTTCTATAGATGACTCTACAGACCGTAAAATGTCTTACAGTATGTAGCCTAGGGCTCCTAGGAAGGAGATGTCACTTAGAGGAATTTTGACCTTGGGTTCCATGAAAGGGACCTACAAGTCGTAGAAATGTATACCTCTTATAGACCTTGGCCATTGAATTTATCAGAAAGTTGAAGTCCCTGCAGTACTTCTACGGTTCACCAATATGATTTGTAGAAGTTTATACGGACCGTACATAGTGTCAGAAGAAGTTGTTTGATAGTTTTTAAGTAGGGTCAGTTCAGTCTTTTCCCACCCTTTCAAAGCCTAACCCCGATTTTTTCACACCTAATAAAGGATCTAAACAGTACCATTCGACCCTAACACCCCTATAATCATTCCAAGGACTTAGAGCATGGATCCAAGAGGAGAAATCTAGGGTTTTCAAGCGTTCATTAAGTCTGTCCAAGGACTTTGTTCTTCTTGGTATGTAAGTATATTCATATTGTTGGACTAAGTTCATCCTCACGCCCTACATCTAAATTTAGTTAGTAAAGAGATGAATCTAGGGTTATACCCAAAGTTCCATGAGTTTCACACTAGGCTGTGTTCTTATTTCGAGTTTAGATTCTTGTGTATTGCGATCATGCTACTTTATGCATTTAATATTTTGAGTTCTTTTTCATCGTTTATATTATTATGTGAACCATAGTTATTGAGTTTTGTTGGATACTTTTGTTTAGTATTCTATGCATTGACTTTCACAATTTAAAGTGAGTCCAAGAAGAAGCTTTATAGTATCTTTTGAGAAGCATTTAATGTAACACTAATGGTTCCCAATGTATTATTTTATACTTAAAAAGAAAGTACTAATTTAAGAAAATGATATACAAATTTTATAAGAATTTCAGACAAATAAAGTAAAGTTCAATTACACAATAAAGAGGGTCTTGTGAGTATTAACTCAACCTAGTGATTACTTTTCATAGGCATATATAGTAATATTTTGAGAGTGATATTGTCCACCAATTTGGGTAAGATTTCTTATGATTCAAACCCCATTTACTATGTGGCAATGTAGGATAGGATCATCCAAACATTGGGACAAATATTCACTACTTCTGAGAAGGCCTATTAGATCGATCCATAAGTTAAAGTCATGTCCTATAACCTGTACAGGCATACTGTGGCTCTGACAATATGGATATGATGTTATATCATCACAAGGCTCATAGTGATTGTTGTCGGTTAGAGAAACTCTCCAATAAAGTAAAGTAAAGTATTTATGTATTCATACATTTTAGTATTTATTATTATTTTACCCTTATATCAAGAGTTTAAATGGTTTTCATCATGATCCATGTTGTACCTCAATTGACTTACTTTCAATCCTCCAGTTTTGTGTTTGTTTCATTCTGCCTTATTACATATCGTACGTTCCATGTAGTAATGTAATTCAACATGCATCATTTTACGATGCAAATATAGGTATCCAAGATCATCAATAGGTGCTTCATTGAGATATTATTATCCATTTGTCATCTTTCGATGAAACTTCCTTGCCTTTGGAAGGCTCTAGTATTTTTCTTAGTAGTAGTAGTGTTTTGAGTTGTCATGGGTCTTGTCTTGACACATATCTTCAAACATTAGAAGCTTCGTAGATAGGCATGGTTAGAGAGTCTTTCATTTATTTTTTTTGCAGATGTGTTGCTAACTTTACTATAATATTCTTTAATTTCAACAATTTTAGATTCAGTACCTGTTTAAAGTATTTTCTTTGGTCCTTGATGCTAGTGTATTCTTGAGTTAGTCTTCCTATAAGTATTCACCTACAACAAGGAATCTCTTGGGGACCAACAATGGTTTCTGAGAGCCGAATACATCCAAGGATTAGGCTCGGGGCATGACATTTGCTTTGTTCGTGGGTTATGATTTTTGGTGTAGATTGAGACTGAGACTTTGGCTTCAATGGGCCGCTCCTTGTTGGGTGTAGTTGACCATGTCAGCACTATGGAGGAGCTCTATTGCGAGGCCCATGGGGAAGCGACAAGAGGGCTCAACATCGGGGTAGCTACAATGGGTTCCATTCAAGACAAGTACTTATATGATAGACCTCGAAAAAGGTTTTAGCATGGTCATTCTAGCTTGCATTTATAGGCCTCACTTTAGGCATTATAGGGTAATAAGTACAACTAGAGTGATGTTGGTATAGGTCAGAGTATATGGTGTTTAGTGTCGAGTGCTTCAGGTCATGGTGTCTTTACTTTATGGGACAAACTTGATGAGGTTTCACTGAATGTGGGGAGCCTGATCAGTTGTCCAAGGACTGTCCCTAGCTAGGGATGATAGCACAAGCTCCACATCTAGCTAGACTAGTTGTAGCGATAGCACCTCCAACTAGAGGTGGTGCCCAGGGTCAAGAACAACGTGGCAATAATTAAGGAGTGTGAGGTGGAACCTGGGAAAAAAGTTTGTTGGTAGGGCTGATGCTCTGTTCAGAGGAGAAAATACCCATCTATAAGCTGGTCTAGCGAGGGTGGAGGCTAAGGCATTAGACGTTGTTATCACATGTATGATTTTTTTATTCCATCAACCCGCCTCAACTTTATTTGTTTCAGGCTCTACTTTTTCATATGTATCTGTGTATTTTATGCTTGCTGTTAGAGTATGAGTTTGTAGACCTTTGCAGCGCCATTGTGTGTTTCGACCCCGGTGCATGCGTCTCTACTAGTTAATCAAGTGTTTTGATCTTGTTTGGTGACTATCGAAGGGCGTGACACCCGTACATACTTTATATTGTTTTATCTATTGCACTTTGATATGATTCTAGGGATGGACTATTTATCCCCATACAGTGCGGTCTTTGATTTTTTCCCAAGACTTTTGCCCTAGACATTGTCGGCGTTCTTTTGTTGGTATGGCAGGGGTCCGTATTCAGAGGACGGTTAGGGTTATCTCTTTTATTTAGAATCTGAGATTAATGGCTACAGTGTGTCTAGCTTATTTGGCTGATGTATAGGATGTGAGTAGGGAGGTTCCTTCTATTGATTCAGTCCAGGTTATTCGTAAGTTGTGGGTGTTTTACCTACTGACTTACCAAGTCTTCCCCCTGGGTGTGATATTGACTTTTCTATTGACCTTGAGGTAGGCACTCATCTTATATATATTTTTCCTTACCATATGTCCCCCCGTAGAGCTCAAAGAGCTTAGTGTTTAACTTTAGGATCTCTAAATGCAAGATGACCTCTAAGAGATTGATTTCTTTGAGATATTGTTTTTATGAAAAGACCTCTGGAGGTCTTGTTTTTAAACAAAAATAATTTTGAGGAATATAATTTTTTTTTAAATTCAATAAAAGAATAGCTCGAGTATGTTAGAAAATCAGGTAAGTGAATTTTTTAAATTTTTGTTGGAGTAAAAAATAGGACCAGTAATAAAATAGCACGTAGAATTTATATATAATTTTAATGCAGTGTTGACAATTAGTCAAGTGATATGTTTGAGCCTAAAATGTAATCAAAGGGGTATTTCTTACTAAATAGAAGGATGTAAAGTATATTTATACCTTTTTGAGATAATGTAGGTCCAATTTCGACCATTTTCTGGATAAACTAACCTATCTATGAAGTCTATGAGTAAAGGAATTTTTGCAAAGTCGAAAATTGATGTCCAAATTACGAATATTTAAAAAAAACAAGTTTTACATGCCTTAAAGTAGGAAGGAGAATTGGTGTTTCTGATAGAGACATTGAAAAAATATTCCCCCAAATAGAAAGATATGAGTTCTAAGTGACATAAACAAAAATAGAAACGCATATGTTAAACTGATTTTTGTATCAATATGAAACTAAATCTGAAACATACATTAAACTGATTTTTTATATCAAGATGAAACTAATCATTTGTTTAATACAAAAGATCTAAATTGGGCTTAGAAATTACAAACAAAAGTAAATAACAATAAATGAGCAAGTACTAATTAAAGAACTCTTGTGACTTTGTCGAATGTATTAGTTAAGGGTTTGCCTACAGATCTTCTTAATGTGAAAATCATATAGCCAACTCTTCCTTCTTCTTTTTTTGTAAGCTAAACATAGCTTTTTCTTTGTCATCGTCTTGTTCATCAATGAGAAAGTTTATCTGTGCATGGAGCAATCTTTTTTTCATCGATATTCTCATGCACTATTTTGACTACTTCTTTTTGTGGATGGAACCCATAATTTGTAAAATGAAGTCGTGTTGTCAAATTTATTAAAGTTTCAACAAACTTAGATACTTATATTTGTAAATGCAATGACCAAGTGATAGAAAACTAAAACTCATGAATATGAATAAAGAACTTCATTAAATAGGATGAGATGCGACTTTTATCTTTAGCAATAAAAGTTGTGTGTCGCGAATATCTAGATTTTTTTCATTAGTGTAATTTTTGTATAACTGCAATTAGTAATAGTTGTCTTAACATGAGTTACCTGGTTGTTGCATAGGTCATCAATGTTCATAAGGCTGTTCCAGGCATCATTCACTCTTGTCTGGATTGTCGTGTCCATTTCTTTTGCTATTCTTTGTTGCAGATTCCCTCTCTGAGATTGAAGATTCTCCTTTTATTTTCTTCGATTTCTTTTCTATAACTCCAACCTTAAATTTAATAAGAGTTTTTTTTTTTTATAAAAATAATAAAATTGTCATGAGGCCTTAACATGAGGGTTAAAGTTACCATTTTGTAACTATCGGTTATAGTGAAGTTCAAGTTATGAAAATAATTTCTTGTAGAAATATTTCAAGGCAAGAGTACATACATAAGATCCAATGTGGTATAACTCCTTTACTTATCCCTTATATTTTGAAAGTGTTTGTTTTTGTTAGAGATGATTTTTAAAAGGTAATTTAGGAATGCAGTATATATATTAATTTGTGTTTTCCTAATCAATTTGAGAAAAATACTTTTGTCAATATTAGAGCAATGAATTTGGTGATCGGCTAAACTTTCAAAAAGTAAAAAGCCAATTATTAAGCTTCATTTTGAAAAATCATAACTACTATACTACACAAAAATCCTTTATTTTTTCTTAATAACTTGATCAAACACTTCAACTCTCTAAATAAGTAAATTTGGTTTTCTAGAAAGATGACCAAAATGACTATCATTATCAATGAAAATTCATGTAATGTAACAACGTACCTTTGACTCGATTACTACATTGGTTTCTGGCTGAACATCTACTTTCAAGTATTCAAAACCTTCGAAGATATATCTTCTTACATCCCCAATAGATCGACACATACTACATTTGCTCTCATGGAAGTAAAACTCCAATCCAAGATGAATCTCCTTAATTTTTATATAGAAATTACATTACAAAGAAATTAAAATCACAATATTACCAAATAAATAATAATAAAAATCACAAGAAACACATTTGATAATTTTTTATACATACAAAACAAATGATACCTTAATTATTATTATTTAAAAGCAGAAGAAAAGGAAAATTAAGTGCAATTAAATTCTAATTTGATTGTGAATGACTATCACTAAATCTCAATTGCCAAGAAGGACATAAAAAAAAAATGTCGAAGGTTCATCTAAAACCTTCATTCTAAACAATAAATATTATTATATAAATAGATAAATGTGAGTGTACTTTAGGAAAGTAGTAAGACTCAATATTCAAATAAAAGGAAAAAAAATATAAACAAACTTATATTACCGTTTCACATCTTCCATTTTGACGTTGTCTCCTTTCAGCTTTCCATCCATGTAGCATGTTATAATATTTGTGATTAAGTCCGTATGAATCACTTGCCATGTCTTCATTCTATTATTTGAGTACATAATAAAATATTAAAACACTCAGGCCTCTCCATTTACTAAACATCTTATTTACAACCTTTTACTATAACAACCATTGTTTTTTAGACTGATTTTTCATTTTATGTTATATTGTAAGTCTTCTTTTTTTAATAATATTTCACTATAGTAATATTAAAATAGCCATACAAATGAATCTACTATAGAAATGTCTAACAATATTAGTGTCTTTTACAAAGAAATAGTCTTAGTAATCAAATGTACTAACCTTTTTTAGTTTAATAGTGTAAAGGTTTGTTGCACCTTTAGAAGGCACAATTACAAAGTCAACCAAAGTATTTGCTATTGTTTTGATAGTAACTAGACTTCTCTTCCTCCTAGCCAATTTTTTGGGTACTGTGATTGTTTCAACATCATTCTACAAATAAGAAAATGTGTTAAATATTTGTAACTGTAAATGTAAAAAATGAGAATCTATAGTTAAATTATTTTAAAATATATAAATGTATCATTTTTCAGAAGTAGAATTAAAAAAATCAAGGTTACATTAATCTAAGTATAGGAAAAGATTTTTGCTTAACAACAAACTAAGAGAATTGAATGACATGGTAAAATTGCTATAAAGTTCAAGTGTGTCAATATTCTGTTCCTTTTACACCTATAATTTTTCTTTTTGCATATCTAATAAAAGACACTAGAAATATCCTCGTCACTTTGACAATCATGTTTCTGAAAACTAAATAATTTTTAAACACAAATTATTGTCAATAAACAACAATAAGAGACCATATTTATAAGAAAACTATTCTATATGCTCGAATAATGTCTTCTTATTAACAAATAAGTATAAGAAAACATGAATCGCCCTCAATCGATTTAATATTTAATGCAAGAAAATTAAAACCAATTAGTATTCTATAAGATTCCACCAAATGTTCTATCATATTAAATAGTTGGCTTACTAGGTGAAAACATATCCAATATTTTCTATACATAATTAAAGAGAAAATCAACTGTTACAAATATCAAATATTTTTAAAAAATTATTTAAATAGTTATAAATGGGCCGTTTTGAGAAAACTTTACAAATATTAAAATAGTAGTTTATTAGATTATCTATTAATTTGATTCTTTAAATTTTGCATTAGTATTAAAATTGATTCCATGATATACATTTAGATGTGAATGAGTATTTTACATATGATTACAAATTATTAATCCCGACTTCATTAATATCAAATTTAGGTTATTAAGCTTGATATACCCCTCAACATTGTGAATTAGTATTGATATACCCCCTCGTTTATAAAATAGTCACACGTATACTCCTACGTACCTTTTACACAAATGAGTAGATATACCCTTTTCGACTGATGTAACGAAAAAACTAAAAAAATCTTTCATTCCTAGTAAAATAAAATCTATAGAGGGGTGTGTTTGACCTTTCTCACAAAGCTCAAGGGTATGTCTGATCTAGTATACACCATAATTTCTTCCTATATATATATCTTTAAAAAAAAACTATATGAGGACAAAGTCCAAATGCCACAAACATCCAGTGTTACTAAATGCCCACAAATTCTCTAACGGGGTGAAAAAATAACTAGAAATTAAAGATAACATAGAAAAATTAAAGCATCTGACATGATAATAAATAACGAATAAACTTGTAGAAATCTTACTTGTATTGGCTGACTTGATATAGGAGTGGGTGCTAGTATGAATTTTGTGTTATCAATTTGGTTTTGTAGAACCTGTAAATAATGCACTTAATTTTTAATTATTTAAAAAGAAAAAAGTAAAAAAACAATGATTATCTTTTGAATCTATTCTCTAATTTTGACTCATTTAAAAAGAAAAAATGTTTTATCAAATTTCATAAACTCTTTTGCTTTCTGAATTGTCAATACTAAAATGTTTTAGCTATTATCAATGGTAAAAAAAAAATCAAGTAAGAAAGTTTTAAGGATAACATAATAATTAATGAATAGTTTTCTGAAAATAATAATAAGAACTTCTGTATCTTCGAAAAATAAATATAGAAAGCCTATAAACAAAAAATTCTCAAATGATTAATGCATCTCAAAGAACAAATAAAAAAAATATTGAGCGAGTAACTTAGTTAGGCGGAAATGTACCACAACTTGAGCACCACTAATTATTGGCACATACGGAACTATTTCGTGAGAAGTTTTCATTTCAAGATCCGAGGAAGCCATTTATATATGAAGATGTAAGGAAATAAGTATTCAACATAAATCTCAAGAATGAGAGGTGAGAAGAATATGGGTTGAGGGATTAGTATATATAGATAATCAAAATTGGAAGGGAATTTTTTTTATTGAATACAGATGAGGTTACAATTATTATAATCATTTATGTTGAATATGCTCTTCTGAAAATAATATGATAATTGTATTCCTCATATTTGAACTTTTTTTAAAATTGAAATCTGGTCAATTACTTATTTATTGCTTTAACATGTAGATAATATGACAATTTATCCTAATTTCTCCTTTTTATGTGAACATAACTAATAGGTTAAGCTAAAATTTACTTGTTCTCCATTTTTGAGATATTAATAATCAAAATTTTAAAGTTGAACTTTAAGTATCTCATATTTGCTTGATTCACAAAATTCACTTTAGATACACTATACCTTTTAGATATTTAAGATCGTATGATTTATAGGCTAATACATACTATTTGAGTTGAATTTCACTTAAAGTCAAGTTATTAATTTATGATATATATTTATGAAATTCGTAACGACATAAAACATATAATTTCCAATAATATTTTTTGATGCATGACAAACACAAAACACTTTATAAAATAAGCTCATGTTGCATTAAAGATAATATAAAAATATATCTTCTCCAAAGGGATTAGTACAAACAATGTTCAAATAATTCTTGGCTTAACACTATTAAGGAGAATTAATTCATTTAATGGAGATGGTTATAAACCACTAGTGATTGACTCAAATTGTAAAAAACTAGAATTAATTTTGAAAAAAATTGAGAAACAGCAATTTATTATCAATGAGAGGAGTTAAGTCAATATTAAAATTAGTACCATAATCGAGCTTCTGAACTTGAAGGGTCTATTCAGAGCTATAGCGGGTGATGATCTAAATGAGAACTTAATCAACTTATGGGCACTTTCTGGTCTCTTGAGATACCCAAAGTTAGTCAAACTACCACCCTTTTGAGGTTGTTCCTAGTGTCACTTTCTAGAGAAATATTAATATGGTTGTAGCACCTCACAACTCTGCTCTTAGAGTCTGAATCATTCACCGTAAGTATATGATCTTGAGTTGGATGATGTCCTACGTGCTCATATGTTTTAAGGTCCTTTAACAAGTGTAGCACGGGTATCCGAAGAAATTTAGGGTTATAAAGGACCTCTAACAACAAGCTAGGTTCAAAACATTTCTATAAGCTAAATTTTTACAAGAGTCCTTATAAGGGTCAACTTTAATCGACCACTTCTCTTAGAATATGAAGATTAAGTAACCCAGAACCTATCAAATCTAAAGTCTAAGAGTGTTCTTTCCAACTCCGACAAGTTTACATCAAATTGAGTTCGGTATAAAACTTTATGGCTGATTTACTAGAGACACTTTAACCTAGTAGAAGCTTTGTGATGGCTCTGTGACACAAAGTAAATGTGGACCTCACTGTCGACTGGAATAAAATTTTGACTTCCAGCTCTTATAATTTATTTTCTTAAGAGTATTTTGGTCCGAAAAACCTTTAGGGAGTTATCTAAATGGCCCTAAACTTGTAGAAAATGATTTTTTTATAAATAAAACCCTCTCATTCATCCTAAACTCCTACACTAAAAAAAGGCATGGCAAGGGTTCATTTCCAAGATTTTACTTCAAGATTCGCCACCAAGGTATGTAAGGCTTTAATGTGAGTACTACATCCTCTCTTATGCCTAAAGTATTTTGGTTCTCGAGAAACTCTTCAAGATTTTTAGATGGAAAGCTAGGGTTCCAATGAAATTATGATTTTTCCTCATGAACTCATATTTTCATTATTTCATGTTGATTTAAAAAGAAATTGCACTAATTTAGCATGATTCCTATGGTCTCTTACGCATTTTTTACATTTAAGCATTAAATCAAACATGATATGATTTACAACCTAAATAGAGGTTATTTTTTAAGGCATGAATATTGAGCTTAGTCGCACATGTGATCTAAATCATAAGATATTTATATACCTATGAGCAATAAAAAAAATACATGTTGTTTTAGGAGGACCATTTAGTACAGAGAGGATAGAGGTTTTAAAAACCAAAGTTTCATAACTACATGCCGATATAGGATTATGTTTCACCACATTGAAAGTTGACCTTTAGCCCTTTGTGGCACATGTTAGTAGATCCACATAAGATAAGATAAGGTTCTATACCCTGGAAAAGTATAGGACAAACCATCCACTTAGAACTATATGTTGGGCTTCATGAGCTCAAATGACATATGTCGGTTAGAAGATACTCCCAAAATTATGCATCTTTTATGATATTTCATTTACTAAATTTGATGTATATTAGTTATGCTATTTTATGTTATGATAATTTAAGGCTACTGATTTAGACTCGACTCATCTTTATGCATATGTTTTTGTAAGAAGGTCTTCAAACTAATATTTATGCATATTTTCCAATTATCTCTTTTCAGTTTATTTATTACGATTATAAATTTATATTTTAGAAACATTATTCCATTGTTTCCTCTGTATGTTTATATATATGAGCATGTTGGTTCCCTTACATTCTCATTACATTACACGTACTGACACATACATTTCTCTGCATTGCATCCATTTATGAGATAGATTTTCGTGCTTGTACTCTAACTTGTGGCTAGTAAGGTTGCAACATTTACAGTTAGCACTTGGTGAGCCCTCCTTAGTTGGGAACGAGATGATCCCTCCTCAGTTGGGAACGAGAAAACAGACTCAAACGGGATCATCAACTAAGTTCAAACACCTGAAATATGGAGCAAGAAGAAGATAAGCTGAAGCTCGATTAGCAATTTGCCGATAGATCTCGGTGAGCCCGACTAACGTCGTCGAGCGAGTAGTACATTAAATTTTGGGCTGAATCGGGAAACTATAATATCAGGCCTCGAGCCTACACCCTAGATGTGTCCGACACTTGAGAAACATTGCTGGTCCAAAAGCGAACCCTTGGCCTAGTTGACTACCTAGTGGAAGACTTACTCAAGCGATAATAGGCTTAAAACAGAGATCGATCTCAAAGTAAAACTCAATAAGAATGTCTTAAAGTACTCATTGAAATAATAATAATAATTTGCGAAACATATTTGAAGGAAAGAATATACTGAGAGACTCCTCGAATCTATCTATCTATGAAGCGTGTAATGTTTAAGATAGGTGTTGGGACAAAACCCACAACGCCTCCAAACAACTGGACTGAAAGGAAATTTGAAGTCCTCTAGAATGCAAGGAGGCTCACCAAAACTCTCTAGAGTGTAGTGTGATCCCAGAGTGCCAATTGATGATCCTAAACAGATGTATCTACATCATAAAAAGATGGAGGTTGAATGACATCAATACATTTGAATGTAAGAGTATCTAATTTACATGAGGAAAAATAACTGAATGAAAGGACTGCAATAGGTTACAATATACTCAATTTGAATTTAAAGAAATAAATGAGTTAAATCATTTAAAGCTTTACAAAATACTTTCTCATTTCTGAACTCAACATAATAAGTGATATAGAAAATTACACTGTAATCCTATTGGGACATTCTCTAACCGGCAACCATCACTATGAGATACGTGATGATACAATGTCGTGTCCATGCTGCCAGAACTGTCATATATCGTGCCGGGATATAAAGTCTCTCAACTAAGTGGATCAACTAAGCAATAAGGATTCATCTAAAAAGTATGATCATGTGCCCATGTTGGAACGACATGGTTTATGGGGACGGTGAGTTGTCTGAACTCCCATATCAATGCTCAATACTACTCCCAATAATATATACTCTTGCTCAGATGTATAAAACATACTCTTTCTCTAGTTTGAGATAATCTCTCAAAATATCCTCTTAAAAAAGGTAACTACTCTGAAATATTTCATAAGCTTATTGCTCATTTAGAAAACATGGTTTCTCTTTGTTCAATGTAAATATACATTCTAGGTTGAGATAATAACTCAAAAGGGGCCTCTTTAAGAAGTAACTTCTCTACACTCAATCTTTCTGAAAACTCTTTTTACTTTTCTCAAAATAATATTCTCTTTCTTCATGTGAAAATGAAATATTTCGGAAGTACTTAGTTCTCTTATACTCTTGCTTAAATCTTGGTTAAGCTCTTTGTCAAACTCCTCTTTACATTCTCAAGACTCAGTTTAAACAATTACGTTTTGTTTTAAAGATTCTCAATAAGAACTCAATGAATACTCAGAAATTTTGGTTCATGCTAAATAAACAGACATGAACAATCAACTCAAGAATCTCAACGCAAGATATAGCAACTCAATAATAGGAAATGGAATTCAATAATCAGTAATTGAAGAACTCAGAACTCAATATCATCTTATCTCAAGAATACTCAAATCTAAGGCTAGAACCTTAGATTACTCTTTTAAATATTTCAAAAGTAGATGTAGGGCGTGAGGAAGAACTTGTCCAACACTATGATAGCCTTACATACTTGGAAGAACAAAGTTCTTGAAGAAATTTGAAGAAAAACTTGATTGAAAGACTTGAAACCCTAGCTTTTATCTTTCTTGCGACTTTCTTGGAGATGAAGGATGGAGAAGAACCTTGGATTTAAGACCTTTGGATTCTTAAAGAGAATCTTGAACTTGGGTCCTTTGATCTTGAGAAATTAAAGAAATCCCTTTCTGTGAGTTCTTGATCTTGGGAAGAATGTGAATTGGGGATTTTGAGAGTTGTTATACGTATAATGATGTTATAAAATTGTAATATGGATTTAGGGGGAGTTGATTTAGGGTAAAAGATCAATAATACCCTTCTAGAAACTTAAAAAAACCCATAAAAATCAAGGGAAGCAACCTTTTAATGAATCCCGTCGGCCAAATTAGTGATCCAGAGGTCTCCTTGCCAAAAATACTCAGTGGATTGCCTATTGGGACTTTAGATCACCCAAATGGACAGAAGCTTAGGGCTTTTGGGACTATTCGACTAGCTTATTCATCCATTTGCCAACTCCTTTGGCAGATCACCGATTGAGCAGGTGAGTTCGCCCAATATCCCAGCCTAGATATATTCTAGTAAAACAATCATAACTTTTTCCTCTAAACACGGAATAAGACAAACTTGGATGCATTGGAAAGAAGACTCATAGACCTTTAATTTTGCACGTCGTAAGCCACCTAATTAATTATATTCTGAGAGATATCAGTTTTTGAATTTGACCTTTATATGAACTCACGAGAACTTAGCCAATAGGAATGTTATGAACTTGTCTTAGTTTTTGAGGTCCCTTATGAACCTTGATCACTTTAGATACTCTTGATACACTTGGTAAGGATTTTATAACACATGATAAAGTATAAAATAACCTGGTTCAAGCTCATATACTTATGACGAACATTTCAAATTTTAAGAGTAGAGTTGCGAGGTGTTGCAAAATGATTCGGGTCTTAGCTTAGAAATTTTTGAGGTGTTACAATATTTCCATCTTTGGATCATTCGTCCTCAAATGATGGCTGAAATGAACATGGAAAGGGAAAACATTTACTCTTACTATCTTTCTTACTTTTGAACTTTCCTACTAACATAGGCAGAACTATTTCATACTAAGAGTTTGGAAAATTTTATAGCAGATAAGTAACAAACGATATGAGTTTGAATATAGTCACACTCTATCTGAAGTTATTTGACACGAAACTAGGGTATCTGGGAACGAAGTAAGAATATTACTACTATGCCTTAAGCAATACAATTGCTAGATTTCAAGCCTAGAAATACCTCTAAACCATCTCATTAGCTGCAACTCATCTCCTACAAGAGCTTTTGAGTACTCTTACCAAGGTCTAAGTTGAACTGGGTACTCTTACTATGTTCAAGCCTAACTCTAAATGACAAGGTGCTAAACATGAGATGCTTATACTAATCTAAACCACATGATTCAGGTTTTAAACATCTATAGAGAATCTCATCCCAAGAATACTACTCTTTACCACCGCATTCTACAAACCTCGATCCCTACTCAAGAACCATGCATTATGCATGGATCCACTTCATATCAACACCTCATTCAAACCTTGAACTATAACTCATCCATGGACTCCTACTAACTAATATTTCTAAGAATTTCTCATTCTCCCGTCATCTCTAAAATTTGAAATTTCAGGCATTACTACCATGAATTGACTAACTACTCTCATCTAACTATTACTTATAATAAAACTTCATATCATCCTTCCTTCATCTTTATAACTTTAGGAATAAGCATACCATCACTACCAACATAAGAAACATTAACCTTCTTCTTCTATCACTACTTAACTACTATCATCAATATCACTCTCTAATTAAAAGCAATCACCGAAATAGCTTTTGGGTGAAAGATCATAAACACAATTCATTTGAGAATTCTAATATAAGAATATGGACGACATAACATTATGTTGCTAGCTATTGAGATTAAATCATGAATTCATGAGATTGAGCATACTATGAGACATGAGTGCTTATATGAATAGGTTCATATCAAGAGGCTGATATGCATAACTTTATGGAGTAAGATTGAGATCAATGAGCTAAAGACTTTGCCCCTCATTTTGAGGACAGAGCATAAATGTGAATCTGTCTGAAGTGTATGGGCATAAATCATGAACACATTTCTTATATTGGGGACATCAATAAGATTTATTAACAACTAAATTTTGAGGATTACACTAGAGTGTGAATGGATTGATATAACACCATAACTCTATATGAACACATCATTATATGATTCTCCACACTTGACTTGGTTTCTCATCTTATTACCTCCCCCTTAGGTTTAAGCTAACACATTAAAGTTATGGATCACTTATCTCTATACTATTCTACATTCATTTACTCTAATACTCGGGAAAAGCTCATATCATGGCTACAGACTCTCCAAATTCAGGTTCTAAGATTCCCTCAAAGACCTCTTTCTTAGATGATTCTATTAACCTCTTCTCAATGGCTTATAAAGTCACTTGGTCTAACTCTTAATAGTCTAACTTCTCATTCTTAGTCTATTAATGCCACCTTTCTATGTTTACACCTACCCAACTAGAGGAAACTCGAACTATATTTAAGAGGCTCGTCATTGTCTATATATGATCCCTTCGACCAACCTCTAAAGGGCAGTAAATAATGCTCACATCAGCCTACTCCACACCGACAACTTGAAAAAACTATCTAAGCACTCATCAAAGAACAAACCATAAACTTAATTGGAACCTTGTCTGACTACATACGATCTTAGGGACACCTCTTAATGCTCTTTTTAATCTAATGATGTAGCCACACTTCATTACTCTCAGCTAAGGTTCATAATACCACACTTGTTAATTTAATTCCTCACCTACTTTATGTCAAACCTACCAGATCAAATCTCAAAACTAACATCATCACCCACTAATACCTCATGAGTAGTCAATCATTATCCCTCAATCTACCTATTTATAGTTTATGATCACAAAGTTTTTCACAACCAACGTACAATTTAACCATTCACTACACATCCTTTCCTAATTAGTTCTATAACTCTATAAATATCATGGGGCTTTCCTTTCAAAATCATAAGCCTAGATTACATCTATCACTTCATGAATACTCTGTTCTTTTATTAAATACATATACTTGGCCTTCACTAATGTAGTGTTATATTGACATAAACTCTTTTCTGGTTAAATTATACTCTAACTTATCCTGACTGGTAACTATTTCTCTACCTTCTATCATGAAATCCACATAAAATTATTACTCCTTAGCCTACATAAGGGAAAACTCCTCATTAATGGCTTCTGGGTACATGACTATAACTATACACTTTACTCAATATATGTCCCCATTTCTTTAGGTTCTACACTTCCAAATGCATACTTATAACATTGAGCACTTCTACTACTACTGCTCATAACATTTCATCTCATACTATATTACGGGTGATAATACTATCCAAGCTCTCAAAACACACTCCCCTCATAATGAGCATCACCTAGAAAAAGGTTTTATGAAGAGAATCTGAGAGTACATCTTTATTTTAGCTCGAATGCATGAGTTATCTGAAGAAAGATGCCTTGTTTTGAATCAATAAACTTAATGCACACTAATTGGCTTCTCTCAAGCCCTGTGCAATCTCTTTACTTTCTGAACACTTTTGCTGAGAATAACCTATCAATAAGAATCTGGGCTTTGCTTTTCAACCACCTTTAGTATGAGGGGTAATCAACTAAATTTGTGTAACACAGGAGTTTGAATAGGTTTCTCATGACTGCGTTCTATTGCAAGATTTATAGTATGAAAAAAGGGAAACTTTTCTTAAATGTCTATGGTCCCTAATTTATAGAAATGGGCCCTCATAACCATAAATAAGATCCTTATGCCACAGCTTCATAGAAACTCTAGGACACTTGAACGTTGTGCTCTGATACCAAGTTTTTCACGCCCCAAGCCTATAACTTGGACGTGGCCGAAACTCGAGAACCGTTATTGGTCAACAAGCGAACCTTTGGCATGGCTGACTAATTAGAGAAAGACTAACTCAAACAAGAATAGGCTTAAAACATAAATGTAAAACTCAATAAAAATGTCCGAAAGTACTCACTACAATAATAATAATAATTTACAAAACATCTTTAAATGAAAGAATGTACTAAGATATTTCTTGAGTCTATCTATCTATGAAGCCTCTAATGTTTAAGATAAATGTCTGGACTATACCCACAATACCTCAAAACTATATACTCAAACTTAATGTAAAGAAATAAAGGATTTAAATCATTTAAAGCTTTACAAAATCCTTTCCCTTTTCTGAACTCAACATAATAAGTGATATATAAAAATACACATTAACTCTATTAGGACATTTTCTAACCAACAATCATCACTGAGCTATGTGATGATAATGTCTTGACCCCACTGCCAGAGTCGTCCTATATCGTGTCGACATTTAGAACCTCTCAGCTAAGTGGATCCACAAAGCAATGAGAATTTATCTTAAAAGTATGATCATGTACCCATATTGGCAAGACATGGTTTATGGAGACTGTGAGGTATCTTAAGTCTCACCTATACCGGTGTTCAATACTTCTCCCAATAATATACTCTTTCGCAAATGTTTAAAACATACTATTTCCCTGGTTTGAGATAATTTCTCAAACTATCCTCTTAAAAGAGGTAATTGCCCTTAAATATCTCTGAAACTTATTGTACATTTAGAAAACATGGTTTCTCTTTACTCAATGTAAAAATACATGGGTTGAGATAATTACTAAAAAGGGGCCTCTTTAAGAGGTAACTGCTCTGTACTCAATCTTTCTTAGAACTTTTTTTTCACTTTTATCAAAATAATATTGCCTTTCTTCATGTAAGAATTAAACATTTGGGAAATACTTAGTTTTCTTATGCTTAAATCTTAGTTAAACTCTTTCTAAAACTCCTCTTGATTTTCTCAAAACTCAGTTTACACAAATATATGTTGTTTAAAAGATTCTCAATAAGAACTCAATGAATACATAGAAAATAGGGTTAATGTTGAAAAATAGACATGAACAATCAACTCAAGAATCTCAATGCAAGATATAGCAACTCAATAATAGGAACTAGAATTCAATAATTAGTAACTAAAGAACTCAGAATTCAAGACCAGTAGGTGGACCTTGTACGGACAAAATATCCATGCCACAAAATGACAAAGGTCCAAACAAAAAGAAGATACATATTTCCAAGACTATTTTCAGCAAAACTATATTTTCATGAAGGATATACATGCAACAAATTCAACAAAAGCTATGTGTACTTGTTTCCAGCTATGTTGCATAAATTATCAAACACGTGTAGTCATTATCAGTAATGTGTAATATTTAGTAGCTACGTGTAAAAATAATAATTGTGTATTAGTGTATGCACACATGTAAAAGATATAACTTAATAAGTTATATTAGTCAGCACTGATCTTTGATATGCTCAACTATTTCTAAAAAAAACTTCTTTACTACTGTTGGTAATGACATGTATGGAGTTGTCTTGACAGGTGCAAGTTGCACCACCAGATCCACAGTTCGTTGAATTATTACTGTCTGAAATATATATCATATTAAGTTGGTCATCTTCACTAGGACTCCTTTCAAAAAGAAGAACTAGTTTGATTTTTATCAAGGATTGAATATAATTTGTTTGTAACTTCATCTTTTAGTTCTAACATATTTATATTATCCCTATTTTTATTAGGGACCCGACAATCTCTAGCATGGTGTCTGATTTTTCAACAGTTCCAACACGTACCAGTGTTGATATTACTTTTATTATCTAATTTAGATTTTCTAGATTTTTTTTGTAATAATGAGGTTTGTCATGTTTATTCTTATAATTTTTACGATGGTGTTTACCCTTTTTAGAAACTTTATTTGAAGGTGCAAATAATTTGGTATATCAAAAGTCTTTACGAAAATCCCCTAATTCATTTCGTGAAAATTAATTTTTCAATTGATTTTTAGGTGTCATAACTGTATATAATTTTAATCCAGTAATATTTATAAAACTTATGAGGTCACCCTAGGTCAATTAATTATACGAGATTTTCCCCTCAAACTTATCTTTTAAATTTATCCTAACCTTTTCAGCAAATAGTATTGGTAAACCAATAATAATTTTTTCTTCCCATAGTCATGATTACAATCTTTTATAATCATAACTTTGTTTTAGTAAAAATCTTTATAACACCTAAAATCATCTAACTTCAGACAAGATAGATTAGATAATATTTCTAGACTTCTATCGTGAAAGAGTTGAGGTTCACCTATAAAATGTTTAGCTATATTATGAATTAAAGTGGTGGTGGCATCTTCCAAGATTTTATCTTTTATGGTTTTTCCCAAAAGATTCATTCTTAATAACTTGGTTAATAGTTGTAGCATTTAATATTCCTTGCCTGTTATCTTCCATGAGATAATTATTCCACCAATATTTTGATGTACCAATAAACCCAGCTGTTATTAATGTGGTGCGTCGGTACAATAAGTTCGGAGTTTGGTAGTTGATGTTCTTCTTCCACGTATGTTCTTAGTTTCATTCCTTAAAGTAGGGTAACTGATTAACTGCGGTTTAGACATTAGGAGGCCCGTACTTTTCCGTTGGATAAGCTTAGACTGTATGTGTCGTAGAGATGGACCTGGGGGCTTTTCCCATCACCAAGCCTAGAGAAATAAAATCTAATAAGGTTAGTAATAAAGGTAACAATAATTACTACACAAAGAATTTACTATTTCGAAAGTAACCTTTAAAGTAGACACTTAAGCCCAAGGATAGTGTTCTTCTCTCTTAAATATTCATGTCTACACTATCATCCGTAAAAGATTTAGAATATTTAATAAATACTACCACAAACAATAAAATGAAAAGTAATGATACTACTTTGATGAAGTCCATTAAAAGAATTAAGAATTCTATTGCCATGATTAGATCAGAGGAAACTTTTGAACCTGATTTTAACTAATTAAACAAATTATGGAATAATCCAGAAGAATCCATTCTAAATAGTGGTATATACAAAGATATTGAATAACAGAAATATTAGCCTTTAGAGCTAAGTGGTTCAGTGATATGTAAATATATAAATGTAACATATAGTTTTTTAAATGGTTTGAGTGCACATGAAAAGATTGAGACCTTAGGATTCTTAAAGAGATCTTGACCTTGGGGCATTTAGATCTTGATCTTTAGAAGAATGCGAATAGGGGATTTTGAGAGTTGTTATACGTATAATAATGTTATTAGGTTGTAAGATGGACTTAGGGAGGTTGATTTAGGGTAAAAGGTCAATATTGACCTTCTAGAAACTGAAGAAAACCATAAAAATCAAGGAAACAACCTTTTAATGAATCCCGTCGGCCAAATCGATGATCTGGAGGTCTCCTCGCCATAAACACTTAGCGGATTGCCCATTGGGACTATAGATCGCCCAAATGGACATAAGCTTAAGGTTTTTGAGACAAATCAGTGAGCTAATTCAGCGATTCGCCAACCCATTCAGTGGATCACTGATTGAGTAGGTGAGTTCGCCCAATATCCCAACTTGGTATGTTCTAGAAAAACAATCGTAACTATTTACTCCAAATACAGAACAAGGCGAACTTGATGGCGTTGGAAAGAAGACTCGTAGATCTTTAATTTGGAAGGTTGTATCCCCCTAATTCATTATATGCTGAGATATATGAGTTATTGAATTTTACCTTTATATAACTCATGCAAGAACTTAGCTAGTAGGAATGCTTTTAACTTGGCTTGGTGTTCGAGGTCCCTTATGACCCTAGATCACATTAGATACTTTTGATACACTTTTTAAGGATGTTATATCACATGAGAAAGTATAAAATAACTCGTTTCAAACTAATATTCTTACAACGAACAATTAAAATTTTAAGAGTAGAGTTGTGAGGCACTATAAAATGATTCAGGTCTTGGCTTAGAAATTTTTGGGGTGTTACATATAAATAGACCAAAGGGGTAGGAAAAATGTGGTATATTTTTGAATATTTTGGAGGCAGGAACACTCCTATTGAGTGCAGAACACTTTTAGTTTCTGGGGGTTTTAATTTTTTTTATCTCGAATTTGATAAATTGAAGTTGAATTCGAAGATGTGTTGCTTGTAATTGCTCAAATTCATGTTACCGACAACTCATTTTATGAAAGGTATAAATTCTCTACACTTTGTGATGTGTGGTTAAAGCCCCAATCTCTTGGGGTGTGATTATGGGGTTGGATAGTAATTTAACTTAGTGAATGTATTGAATTGCTCTATTTTATAGCTTTTAATCATAGATTTGAACTGTTACCAGGTGCATAAAGCATGAATTAAGGTGGCCAACTTGATTTTAGCTTTGTTCTGGCATTGGTGCTCGAAAAAGACCAATATCAGTGGGTAATTAGTTTGATGTTTTCAATTTAGTTATGATTTATTGTAAATCGAATGTAGTGGGTTTAATGGAAAACCACATGAATGAGGATGAAAGAAGATTTCATGAAATAGTGATATGAGATCAGAAGAAGATTAACACTATTAAAGATGATCCAACCTATCCATGATTATTTAATTTTACTGAGAAATTCAATACTACCCCTAGTGATATCAATGGTCAACTCCCAACACCCCTAGAGTTAACTAAATTCGTGAACCTTTGCTTGCTTAGATATTGTTAAAATTGTGAGCCTGAATTCGTGTTGTTGAATTTGGTGGAATCATCCACATATTTGTCGTCTTTACTACATTGAGATTAGTTCTGATTTAAGTCCCTAATTGAATCCTTAACCTCACACCATTCCTTATGGTATTCAACCCCGACTATTAGTTGGGTATTATAATTGACGAAAAATTCCTACTCTTTTGATTAATTTTGAGAAGTAGTTTGAAGATTTAAAAAAATGGCGCCGCTACTGGGGAATGGTAGTTAGGAATTCAATTTGAGAAGTAATTTGCATACAAATTTATTTTGTAGGTGAACAAACTTACGCTTGGACCTCTTTTTGTGTTCTTTTGGTAGGTGAAACAATTAATACATATAGTGGTTATGACTCTAGTCACCATAGACAAGATAATGAAATTAGAAAGGAAGAAGCAGTGATTTCTCATATCACAAATAAAGTTGGAGCAATTTGGTTACCACCGGTAAATAAAGATGTTACATTTGTTGTAACCAAGTCCATCTTGCAGCTTATTAAATTGGGAGGATTATTTTGTTGTTTTGAACATGAATACCCTAATTATCACCTCCAAAAGTTTTGAATGTGTGCAACCCCATTTTTGTTGATGGTATTTCACAAGAGTCAATGTTGTTTAGGTTATGTCCTTTTTCTTTAATGCGGTAAACGACTAGGTAGTTGATTGAGTTGACGAGAAAGTGTATTACATCATGGGAAGAATTTATTGATGTTTTCCTTGAAAGGTTCTTTCCTCCGTCTAAAGTAATGAAATTAAGGAAAGATATTTAGAATAATGAAATATTGAATGGAGAACCCGTACATAAAGCGTGGTTACGTTTTAAAAGGGTGTTGTTATTATGCAAAAACATGGTTTTCTTGATGAGCTATTGTTACTATACTTTTACCAAAGTCCTGATGTTTTAAATAAAGGATTGGTTGATCATCTTGTTCGGGGTGGGCGTAGTTAAGCAACCATTTGTAGAAGCATCAAGGTTGCTTGATGAGATGACCAAAATTAACCAAGCTTGGTACACGAGTGAAGATTATGTATCCTTCCACATTTGGGAATATTTAAGGAACAAGAAGAGAAAAACCAACAGCGTGACAAAAGCATTGCTAAATTGACTTCTCACTTGAAATGTTATATGAGCGTGTTATTGGAGGTGGGGAAAATTTAGTGAATGCGATGTCCCGGAGAATGTATGTTGATGGGGCTCACATGAGAAGTGGAAAATCCGAGGGTTTGCGGCGAAGCTATCCAAGACTTGTCGGAAATCAAAGTTGGACAAAAAATAAGGACAAAAGTTGGTATGAAGGGGAATGTGAAGATGCTAAATTTGTATTGCCTTTCAATATACATAATACGATGAATACTCCAACCGATGATTTGTTGACTAAAATTCTCGACAAAATGAAGGGCTTCGATATGATTTTGCAAGAAATGAAGAGTGACGTTTTAGGTTTTTCCACCACCGTAATCTCACATTTATCCTCCATTAAGTTTCTTGAAGAAAAGATGGGGCAGCTGACTTATTTTGTGTATGCTAATCCCTATGATAATTCAATGACTCATGTAAATGAAAATAAGAAGTCGGCTATCCAAGTTTCGGCAATAGTTACTAGAAGTAGGAAATATTTGCAAGAAATAACAAAGCCCGATAATGTAGATTCTCAAGAGGGTGATTTCCAATGATGATTCACCTAAGGGAATGGGTAAGACACAAACAAAAGAGGTTGAAGGTAAGCCAAAGTAAGGTGTGAAGGAAGGCGGTGTTGAGGCCTCATCCACATTGCCTCAAATCAAGATAAAGCCTCATTTTCCTCAAAGATTAAGGAAGAAAAATGACAATTCAAATCAAAAAGTTCGTGGAGATAGTGAAAGATTTGAAAGTAAATATTCCATTGGTGGATGCCTTGACTGAAATGCCGGGTTATGCCAAAAATATGAAAGAATTGGTGAAAAAGAAGAGGGTGATAGATTGTAAAACAATTGAAATATCGCAAACATGTGATGCGGTGATCACAAAGAATACAATCCTCAAAAATGATGATCTAGGATCTTTCACTATTCTATGCACTATTGGTGCGTGCACTTTTGCAAAAGCCTTGTGCAAGTATAAATTTGAAACCGCTGATGATATTTAATAAGATTCGGATTGATGAATTAAAACCGACAAACATGAGGCTCTTCATGGCTGATCATTGGCGTGGTCTATGATGTTTTGGTGAAGGTTGAAAAATTCGAGTTCCCACTTATTTTGAGGTGCTTTATTGCGATATTGATATTGATATGTCGGTTATATGTGGTAGACCATTGTTGGTCACAGACAAAGCTTTGGTTGATGTGGAATGTAACACCCCGGAAACTAGTAGGCTAAACTAGAGCTTTTCGTGAGGGTTCTAGAGTTTGACGTGAAGGTTAGAATCATAAATATGACTTTCCGTACTTAGAATGAAGGGTTTAGGGTTAGGGCGTTAAGGTATGACCCCCCAAGGACCAACCAAGGATCCTTGAGGGAGGACCCAAAACAGCCCCTAGAAACTACCCAAATTGGGCCACCTACGGATGGGACTCACGCTAAGTAGGTGGACCCACGCCCCATGGGAAAGGGTTGTGGCTCAAGACCCCAAAAAAACCAAGCCACATGCCACCACCCACGGAGAGCTAGCACTCCCCATGGATCCACCCACGGTTCGTGGGCGTGCTAACGTGGGTGAGGCAGCCTAGGCCCGTAAGTGGTTAAGTGAAGGGGGTTAGGGAAGGTTCTAGGGATTAAGAGGGGTTGTTTTATATTAGATTAGACCTACTATATGAAGACTTTCAAACTTTAATTAAGTGATTCCAAATCATTATTTTAACTCAACAAAAGAAACTCAATTCCCTTGAAGAAATTCTCTCTCTAGAAGAAGAAGAAGAAGAAGGGATTAAGAGGGGTTGTTTTATATTAGATTAGACCTACTATATGAAGACTTTCGACCTTTAATTAAGTGATTCAAAATCATTATTTCAACTCACCAAAAGAAACTCAATTCCCTTGAAGAAATTCTCTCTAGAAGAAGAAGAAGAAGAAGAAGGAGGAGGAGGAGGATGAGGAGTAAGGAGAAGAAGAAGAAGAAGAAGAAGACCAATCTTCCAAGCTTTGATCAAGGTATGATGGCTTATTTATTCATGGACTCCTTCCAATCTTCCAAGCTTTGTAGGGATTTAAGATCAAGGTATGATGACTTATTCATTCATGGACTTCTTTCATCCATGAAGATCCTATGTTTTCCCCAATTGTGAAGATTAACCCCCAATTCTAGTTAGGGTTCCTTGCTATATTGTGGGTATTGTTACATGTTGATCCAATTGAGTGGATAATAGTTGTTTATGATTGAGTATGATGTAATTACATGATTTTAGTATGATTATACATGTATTCTTGAATAACCTAAGATACTAGGGTGAAATTGATATACTTGGTTTTATGCCATGAAAGAGGAAGTTGAGGGCTTAGGTGTGACCTTCTAAGATTGATGAATTTCTTTATGAATTCCTTGAGACTAGAGAACCTAAATATGATATTACATATTTTCTATGCATAACCCTAGTCCAATTGATGAAATTGAAGTAATGTTGATTTGTGCCCTAAAGAGGGAAATTGAGGATTTAGATATGATCTTCTAGGGTTGATGACATGTGTATTAATTGTTTAAAAATCAAAGTACATAGATATGAATTGAATTTGATGAAGGTACATATGATGGATCATGACTAATAATGATTAAGATTGAGCCTTTATGGCGAATTATGACTAGAATTGCTTAAGAATAAAGCATGTGATTAGAATTCCTTGTAATCTAGGTATGTATGATGATTGTAAGAAGTAAAGATTTGAGAGTAAGGCTTGTAATCATGAATGTTGATTATTAGGGATTTGAGAGTGAGGTTAATATGTTGGATTAAGTTTGTAATGGCTTTGAAAGGGAAGTCTATGTGATAATAATAGACTATTAGGTCAAGTTGTTGTGGAAGGACCTTACCCACCTAATCTACCTCATGAATGTTTGAATGTATGATGTGATAGAATCACACAAGTTAGGAGGATTTCCTTGTCTAGTGCTTGAATCCTATCTGTGCTGATTGAAAGTAAGTCTTGAACCTCAAGGAGGTGAGGTATGAGATTATGTTTGTAGTAATTGAACTACTTGAATTATGATTATATCCATGTCTAAGGTAGTCATTCTAGATATGTTGATTTGATATGAGCTTTGACCCTTGAAAAGGAAATATATGATATTATGCATGTTTTATGAAGGTTATATATATGCTTTAAGAACACTTTGAGAGTAAAGTGATTATGACTATGACGTAATTATGGTGTTGTTGAAAGGCTATTCTCACATACACCCTTATGCATGACTATGAATGAAGTGTCCATGATTATGATAATGTTGTTGTGATTCATTGAAAGGATATTCTCATGAACATATAATGAACATTATGTGAAAGGTTTTCTCACAATATGATGATTCTAAGGTTGAAAGACTTTCTCACCTAATTGAATATAACATGAACATAAAGACATGGACGGTGAAAGGTTATTCTCACGCATGATCTAATGAGTTATTCTAATGAAACAAGTTATGACTTAACAAGTACTCCGTGGGAATTATGCTTAGCACCGAGTGGATATTGTATATGATATGGAAGCTTTTACCTCAGTGAGTCCAACTTTCGAAATGGGTTCCTTCTACCTCAGTGAGTTCGGGTTCCTAAAACATGTATCTCATGAGATGGAAACCTTCTACCTCAGTGAATCCAGATTTCTAGTAGCAATCTCCTTATCCCATAACTATGTGCCCACATAGGTTATTTATCTATTGGATCCACCTAAAGCTAACATGCCATGGTCTTACCTTAGGCAAGTAAGACAACCCTTTTCGGTGTGGTTAACACTGGATACCATGATAAGCTCACACGGTGTATGTCGGTTAAGGCTAATTCTCACTATCTGAAACAAGAATATGAATTATGAATTATTGTCACTCAAGAGCCTTTACTTAGCGTGGGTAGGATTTATGGGGTCTTATTCATGCATTCCACAAGTATGCTTTGAGAGTAGTTATGATAAGTTACTCTTATGTTATGATGATCTATGTAATAAGTATGTTTATGACTTATGCTTATGATGTATGTATTCATGGATTGTTGTTATAGTTTCCTTCCATGATATGATTTGCTAAAGGTGATAATTCCCTTGTCTATGAGAACTAAGATAAGGATGAGGTCAAGATGGTAAGTATGATTATGGAGGCCAAAGGGGATACTTAGCATGGATGGGATTATGGAATCTTATCCATGCATTGCACAAGTATAATTGGAGGTTAATTATGAAGTGGTTGTCTTATGATATGAAGGACTAAGTATTGTCTATGTATATGGATTATGCCTTAGGATGACTAATGTTTACATTGTGTCTATGTTGGAGATTATGCTCATGATTATGTTGTTATCTCTTATGCTTATAGCCTATTTCTTATTATGATGTCTCTTATGTTTATGACTTGTGTTATTGTCTCTTATGATTATGGTATACGTCTTGTGTTGACTAATGCCTTTTAAAGTCTTATGTTGATTATTTATGCTAGCCATCATATTTAGTACAGTTTGTACTAACACATACTTTCACTTACATTCTTATCAAATGTAGGGTTTGGCGATAGCGAGTAGCATTCTCGTGGATAGGTTCCTAGTAGGGCAAGAAGTTGAAGACTTGGTGAGTCCTCATAGCATCGAGGATGTGATCACCTTTCGTTTGTCTTTTTCTTTATGTTTTAGACTATTGTATTGGGCTGCGCCCCAAAGATTATTCATATGGTTGTAGATGGTTTGAGACAAAGTTTTGTAGACTTCCACTTGTTTTTATAAAAGACTTCGACTGTATGGAAAAAAATTTAAAATTTCCGCATCATTTCTATTACCTCATGTTATGATATGCTAAGGGGTTTTTATGAGAACCTTTGAGGTTAGGGGTTAAGTACACCTTTATACATCTAGGGGGTACCCCTAGGTCGTGATAAACTTGGTAATCAGAGCACAAGTTTTAGAATGATTCTAGAATTATCTCAAAACCACGTCTAGTAGAGTCTTGTTCATAAGTGTGAAGTGTGCCACATTTATGAATAGGAAGCTATTGGATGATTAGGAAATTTCATTTCTTCATTCTCTAAGTCGTTCCATAGAGTTTAACTCTATAAGGTCTATCTCTTTATCGAATGGTCTTCAGGATATGACTACTTGAAGGGTTTATGCTACAAGAGCGAGGGAGGAAAATGTTTGTTGTGATGCCAATTATGGCTATGTGAGTAGATAGGACTTGATATGGTAAATTTAGATGTCATCCTTGGGATGGATTGGTATTACTAGTGTTATGCTCTTATGTGATTGTAGAACTCGTATAGTCAAATTGTTAGTTCCCAAATGAGCTTATCCGAGAGTGGAAGGGAAAAAAAATCTATGCCATAAATCTAGATTATATTTTGTCTTGAAATTAGCTTTGAGGCGTTGCATGTACGACCTAGCTAAGGTGAGGGAGTTATGTTTAGGTTATGACATAGGTTGAAATGATCTAGAATTGTCTTGATCCGACCTTAGTAGAATTAAAAGAGACATGAGGGTAGATGTTTGGCCGGCAAAGAGGTTTCTTTAATTGGAGAGAAAGCGGTCACAAAATGAGGGATTGTCCAAAGGCAAAGGCTAAGAGATACGAGGGTAAGCAAGTTCCTCCTAATGGTTTCAGTATGTGTTTTATGCTTTATTAGATTCCGTTATAGATTGTATTTTGTGACTTGATGAGTTAAACTTTGAAGTTGTACTTAGTATGAATGGGTTTCATTGTTGTTTTATGATATTGTTGGTAGAACCCTACTTGGCCATTTTGTGTTTTGGGTAGGTTAAAAGGTTGGATGAATAGGGTATGTGAGTAATGCCTAGATGAGTTGAGTGAGTAGACTCTTCGTAAATGTAGTAGTATAGTACACCATGGTTTAGAGTAATCTTGAGATGAATGGGAGAGTTTACTGATAACTCAATATGACCTCAGTTGAATAGGAATAAATTGTTCTTAGAAAGTATGTTTAGGCTTTCTACTAAGGGAGAGATGATGTGCTTAGATAGCAAGGTCGTGGAGTGTTCTTGATGGTTATGACTTGGTTGGCCTGAAATTCTCACCTTGAGAGATGTATTGAGTTTGGGAAGTTTAGTCCCAATTTTGTAGGCTCATATGAGATTTTGAGCGGAGTTGGTAAGGTTACTTATGAACTAGAGATTCTTAATGAGTGGCCCTAGTGTGTCTGGTTTTCCATGACTCTTAGTTATAGAAGGGTGTTGGGGATTTGACATTCATAAATCCCTTAAGAAGAGTTGGAGAGTTAATGAGAATTCCTTTAATTTAGAAATACCGGTAGGGATCTTAGACCAGCAAGTGAAGAAATAGAAGAGAAAGGAAATTGCTTCCAAGAAAGTGTTAAGGAGTTACCTTTAGTGAGGGCTTTTAAGTGAGGGTGCTACTTGGAAGGCCAAGGGCCAATGAGATGTCCCGATATCCTCATCATTTCTCCTTGTATGCCTCCTTTAGCATTATGATGATGAGTTCCTCATGAGTGCTTTTATGTGAAGTTATGTATGGTTTGTATCTTTCCATGATTTCCTTATGTGGTACATGCTCATGAAAACTTGTGTTTTGAAAGAAAATGAGTTTCCTATTTGACTTCATGAGATGAAAATTTGAGTATGCCTTAGTTGGAGTTGAGATATTCCTCCTTGAATAAATGCCTTTTTAGAGTAAATTGCACATGAGCTCCATGAATGTATGTTGAGCATGTTATGACTAGGAGGTGGTAGTTCCTCCTTGAACATGACTAGTTATGAGAAATCTTGCATTATGGGTTGTTAGATGTAGTTCCTTCTTCCTTGTGTTGCATTGAGTAGGTGTAGTTTGAAGATGAAGTTCCTCATTTGGTTTAGATGCTTTTAGACAAGTTACATACATGATAGGTTGCTAGTCTAGAGTCGGGAGATATTGTAACACCTTGGAAACTACTAGGCTAAACTAGATCTATTCGTGAGGGTTCTAAAGTTTCACGTGAGGGTTAAAATCATAAATATGACTTCTCGTACTTAGAATGAAGGTTTTAGGGTTAGGGCATCAAGGTAAGACCCCCCAAGGACCAACCAAGGGTCCTTGAGGTGGGAGGGACCCAAACTAGCCCCTAGAAACTACCCAAAATGGGCCATCTACAGATGAGACTCACGCCCAGTAGGTGGACCCACGCCCCGTGGGAAGGGGTCGTGGGTCAAGACCCCAAAAAAATCAAGCCACAGGCCACCACCCACGGTTTGTGGGCGTGGTCTCATCGATAAGGCACCCTTGGCCCTTTAGTGGTTAAGTTAAGGGGGTTAGGAAAGGTTCTAGAATAAATTAGGTATTAAGTGGGGTTGTTTTATATTAGGTTATACCTACTCTATAAAGACTTTAGACCTTGAATTAGGTGATTCCAAATCATTATTTAAATTCACCAAAAGAAACCCCATTCCCTCCAAGAAATCCTCTCTCTAAAAGAAGAAGTCTCCGATCTTCCAATATTTGTAGGAATTTATGATCAAGGTATGATGTCTTTTTCTTCCATGGACTCATTTCATCCATGAAGCTTCCATGTTTCCCCCAATTGTGAAGATGAACCCCCAATTCTAGTTAGGGTTCCTTCATATATTATGGGTCCTGTTAATATGTTAATCTAATTGAGTGGATAATGGTTTTTTATGATCGATTATTATGTAATTACATGGTTTTATTATTAGTATACATGTATTCTTGATTAACTTAAGATTCTAGGGTGAAATTACTATAGTTGATTTTATGCCATGAAAGAGAAAGTTGAGGGCTTATGTGTGACCTTCTAAGATTGATTAATTTCTTTATCAATTGATTGAGACTACAACACCTAAATATGATATTACATGTTTTGTATACCTAACCCTAGTCTAATTGATGTAATGTAGACTTGTGCGAATGAAAGTACATAGACATGAGTTGAATTTGATGAATGTATATATGATGGATCATGACTAGTAAAGATTGAGATTGAGCCTTTCTGGGGAATTATGACTAGAATTGCTTAAGAATGAAGCATGTGATTAGAATGCCTTGTAATCTAGGTATGCATGATGGTTATAAGAAGTAAAGCTTTGAGAGTAAGACTTGTAATCATGAATGTTGATTATTAGGGATTTGAGAGTGAGGTTAATATGTTGGATTAAGTTTGTAATGGCTTTGAGAGGGAAGTCTATGTGATAATAATAGACTATTAGGTCAAGTTGTTGTGGAAGGACCTTACCCACCTAATCTACCTCATGAATGTTTGAATGTATGATGTGATAGAATCACACAAGTTAGGAGGATTTCCTTGTCTAGTGCTTGAATCCTATCTGTGCTGATTGAAAGTAAGTCTTGAACCTCAAGGAGGTGAGGTATGAGATTATGTTTGTAGTAATTGAACTACTTGAATTATGATTATATCCATGTCTAAGGTAGTCATTCTAGATATGTTGATTTGATATGAGCTTTGATCCTTGAAAGGGAAATATATGATATTATGCATGTTTTATGAAGGTTATGTATATGCTTTAAGATCACTTTGAGTGTAAAGTGATTATGACTATGACGTAATTGTGGTGTTGTTGAAAGGCTATTCTCACATACACCCTTATCCATGACTATGAATGAAGTGTCCATGATTATGATAATGTTGTGTTGATTCATTGAAAGACTATTCTAATGAACACATAATGAACATGATGTGAAAGATTTTCTCACAATATAATGATTCTAAGGTTGAAATGCTTTCTCAACTAATTGAATCTCACGTGAACATGAAGACATGGACAATGAAAGTTTATTCTCACGCATGATCTAATGAGCTATTCTAATGAAACAAGTTGTGAATTAACAAGTACTCTGTGAGAATTATGTTTAGCACTGAGTAGATATTGTATAGGAGATGGAAGCATTTACCTCAGTGAGTCAGACTTTCCAAATGGGTTCTTTCTACCCTAGTGAGACCGGGTTCCCAAAACATGTATCTCATGAGATGAAAACCTTCTACCTCGGTGAGTCCTGGTTTCTAGTAGCAATCTCATTATCCCTGTAGACACGTAATTTTTTATCAAACTTAAAGCTTTACACCATTTTTAAAGCTCAAATATTTTATTAAAATATAAATTAAATATTTTGACTTTTACCTTATTTTATTAACTTTATTTTAAAAGATTTGAAAACTACAAAAATATATGTTTTCTTTTAATTTATTTTTTTTAAAAACCTGCTAGTATATCCTAATTATATTTTTAGACTAGCTATTTGACATTTTTTTATGTTTTATTAGTTCAAAATAATTAGTTAATATTTTTATTTCTATTATTATTATTATTATTATTATTATCATTATTATAATTTTTATATTTAATTTAAAAAAGAAAAAAAGAAAAAAATCTTAAACTACCCCACTTACTCCTCCATGGCCCCACTTCGTACCACACACATCCCTCACAATCTGCACATACACAACCCACACGCATGCACGACACAGAGAAAGAAAACCAAGGAAAAAAAGTCAGCAACACACCACTACAAAACCAGACACATACCTACACGACACACACAAAAAAAATGCAACAATCAGAAAAAAGAAAAAAAAAGCAACTATCCTGAACACATACAAACACACACACGAAGGGAGGAAGCAAAAAAAATCAGCTACCTCAGATACATACAAAACCCAAAACACACAGACGCACAAACATAAAAACACACACACACACACGGGAAAAGAAAAGGAAATCAGCCAAGAAAAAAGTAATACCAAAAAACAACACACATCCACACCAAAAAAAGATTTGTGAGCGTTCTAATCGAGCTTCGATCAAGATTTTGCGGTTCTTATTTCTTCATTTAAGGTTCAACTTTACCTTATCTCTTTAATTTATTTATGGAATTTGATGTAATTTTATGACAAGTTGTCCTATTTTTTTTATTTTAGTTTGATTCGTAATTTGATTGAAATGAATATTTGGTTGAGCGCTATATCTTATTTAATTAGTGAAGATAACTTTAATTGGTGATTATTTTCATTTGTTTATTTTTATTCCTTAGTTACTATCTTGATTTATATGTCAGTAATAATAAAGTGTAAATTTCATATATGACATATATTATAGTACTATTTTCAAGCTATAACAGTAGATTTAGACTTTCAAGTTATAGCATTAAATCTTTCAGGTTATAACAAATTCACAAAAAAAAAATGTTTTTATTAATTGGAAAAAACTTAAAAAATAAATAAAAAGATAAACGAAAATTAAAAAAAATGGAATTAGAAATAATAAAGTAAAAAACTGAAATTGTGGCCTGTAATTTAATTTGAACTTATTGTAGATAATTAATGATTAGCATGAAATAAGGGATCCAAATAAATTAGAAATATTTTTTATCCTTAATTCACTCAAAATCAGTTAAAATAAAATAAAAAATCTATTCATATCTTTTTCTTCTTCAACGTTTCTCTCTCTTAATTCTTCAGCCTAAGAAATAGGGGTGTTAATTATATTTGAAATGATTGAAGATAATTATTAATTAGCATGAATTAAGAAAATTCAAACTAATTAAGAATATTCAATTTATTTAAAAAGGACGACCCAGGCACTCATGTTTTATTTTGATATGAAACATAATTGGTGTGAAATGCATTATAACTAAGTGTTTAATATACTGTTAATTTTTTATACCGTTTCATTCATTAATCATACAAATTTCATACTACTGGAAATAAAATTTATTCAAGCTTAATATATAAGATAGTGTTAATATAGTGATAATTATACAAGGTACTTATGGAATGCATTTGGTACCCTGAGTATTTAATGTAAGTTATCATGAATATTAACTTGGTTTCCAACTGGTGTCCTACTATAAATAAAATTAAAACAATTTTTTTACCAATCTTGTTCAAGTTTCATTCCAACACTAACTTCAATTTATATCACACATATTATACCAACAATAAATCAATTTCATATAAACATTCATCAATTTCGTATAAACATTCATAATTTCATATAATCACACAATGCATACCATTTGTATACCAATATTATATCACAATTCGTACAATATCCAACAATCAAACATTAAAGTCGGATGCATTTATTAATCAGATTTCATACACATTTCATCCAAAAACAAATTTAGAATAGAAAGTAAGCATAATGTGATATTTTTAGAAAAAAAACACTAGTTTGACGATTCATACCATTTTCTTACCAATTTAATAATTCATACCATATACACGGTTAATAGACAATCACTCTAATGTTAAAACACAATTCATACCATTTGTATACCAATGTTATATCACAATTCATACCATTTGTATACCAATGTTATATCACAATTCATACAATATCCAAAATCAAAAAATTAAAGTCATAGTCATACAAATATTAATCAGATTTCATACACATTTCATCCAATATATGTACAGTTTAGAAACACACTGATATCTTTTCTTTTTTTTCTTTTTGATTTCACTAACAAAATCAGAATCGTAATCAGAAGGGGTTTTAACAATTTTCTCCTTCCTCTTCTTCCCCTTTTGATTTGTCTGGGTCACCCTTTTCTTTGCTTCATTTTTTTTCTCTTTTCGATCCTTCAACTGAGATGAACTACCCTTCGCCTGATTTTCAACAATTTTAGGCGGGGGGGGGGGGGGGGTGAGTTAATATATTGAAAGTTGGAGCATAAACTTCATCAGTAGAAGTTTCTTCAACCAATCTGGGACTCTTTCGAGGCGTTTAAATGGATTTCTTAGACACGATTTTGTTGAAAA